>WNYA01000581.1:127365-139017 GCA_019512145.1 Engystomops pustulosus
TATATTCCAGGATTGTAGTTCTACTGTGCATGGGGGTGTCTCACACTGAGTGCTCTGTACCTCTGCAGTCAGTGATGAAAGGTATTGTCCTGGAGAGCGCAGGGACGGTGATATAGGGATGTTATAATTGACGATTTTAGCTTCTCCCTGCATGAGGTGGGCGGGTCATCAGAATGTTGTTAGTAGCAGCAGGATGTATATATGGTTAATACCAGGATTGATTGTGCAGGGGAGGCTCCTCACACGCGGTGCTTGGACTTTCAGTAGCCATGTCAGGTATTACCCTCGAGAGTATATAGGTGGTTGGGCAATGTCTGGGTCCGGAAGCATTCTAAGGGCGAGTCCCATGGCCTCTAAACTCCTCCAACCAACTTTTACTCAGTGTAACTTCATCGCCTAGGGTTCCATAAGACGTACCACTTAATTAATAAAAATTGTCGCGCATGATAAAAAAGAACCGACCAAGGGTGAGTATCACACGGGATACAAAACGCCCAGACAGTAGAACACGACGATAAGCGTGACAGGAAACTACAAACGAAGGGTGCAAGCAGACATTCCTGTATATACTCCAGCTGACAATTCTTGACGGGGTCATAAAAGACAAAACTATCCGTCATCATGCTCACACTGTATCCAGAGGCTCACTCACTTATGCGACTTGTAGTCCACTGTGACATTACATCGAATACATACACAGGATAGGGAACTTGCGTCCAAATACATCCTGTATTATACTCCAGGAGCTGCCTATCTATTCTGCTGCTGGTGGCAGTTCAACTGGACATAACTGACATTATTAGTACTGTACTGAGTCCTGAGTCTACATCTTATTATACTCAGAGAGTGCACTCACTATTTCTCTGCAGGTGCAGTCACTGTGTACATACATGACATACTTATCCTGTATGATCCTGAGTTACATCCGTATTATACTCCAGAGCTGCACTCACTATTCGCTGTGGTGCAGTCATGTGTACATACATGACATTACTTATCCTGTACTGATCCTGAGTTACATCCTGTATTATACTCCAGAGCTGCACTCACTATTCTGCTGCTGGTGCGCTCACTGTGTACATACATGACATTTCTATCCTGTACTGATCCTGAGAACATCCTGTATTATTACCCAGAGCGCATCACTATCTTGCTGCTGGTGCAGTCACTGTTTACATACATGACATTACTTATCCTGTACTGATCGAGTTACATCCTGTATTATACTCCAGAGCTGCACTCACTATTCTGCTGCTGGTGCAGTCACTGTGACATACATGACATTACTTATCTGTAATGATCCTGAGTTACATCCTGTAATATACCTCCAGAGCTGCACTCATATTCTGTGCTGGTGGCAGTCACTGTGTACATACATGACATTACTATCCTGTACTGATCCTGAGTTACTCGTTTATACCCCAGAGCTGCACTCACTATTCTGTGCTGGTGCAGTCACTGTGGTACATAAATGACATTACTTATCTTGTACTGATCCTGAGTATCCTGTATTATACCAGAGCTGCACTCACTATTGCTGCTGCTGGTTGCAGTCATGGACATACATGACATTACTGATCCTGTACTGATCCTGAGTACATCCTGTATTATACCCAGAGCTGCACTCACTATTCTGCTGTGGTGCAGTCACTGTGTACATACCTGACATCTTACGTAATCCTGATTCATTTAACCCCAGAGCTGCACTCACTATTCTGCGGCTGTGGTGCAGTCACTTGGGTACATACATGACATTACTTATCTGTAGATCCTGAGTTACATCCTGTATTATACCCCAGAGCTGCACTCACTATTCTGCGCTGGGTGCAGTCACTATGTACATACATGACATTACTTATCCTGTACTGATCCTGAGTTTATCCGTATTATACCCCAGAGCTGCACTCACTATCTGCTGCTGGTGCAGTCACTGTACATACATGACATACTTATCCTGTACTGATCCTGAGTTCATCCTGTATCTTAGCTCAAGAGGCACTCACATTCTGCTGCTGGTGCAGTCACTGTGTAATACATGACATTACTTATTATGTAATGATCCTGAGTACATCCTGTATTACCCAGAGCTGCACTCACTATTCTGCTGCTGGTGCAGTCACTTGTACATACATGACATTACTATCCTGTACTGATCTGAGTTTCATCCTGTATTATACCCCAGAGCTGCACTCACTATTCTGCTGCTGGTGCAGTCAATGTACATACATGACATTACTTATCTGTACTGATCCTGAGTTTCATCCTGTTATATTACTCCAGAGCTGCACTCACTATTCTGCTGCTGGTGCAGTCACTGTGTACATACAGATTACTTATTATGTAATGATCTGAGTTACATCCTGTATTATACCCAGAGCTGCACTCACATTCTGTGTGGCAGTGGAGTCACTTGTACTACATGACATACTTATCCTGTACTGATCTGGGTTTCATCTGTATTATACCCCAGAGCTGCACTCACTATTTGCTGCTGGTGCAGTCACTGCGTACATACCATGACATTACTTCTGTACTGATCCTGAGTTTCATCCTGTATTATACTCCAGAGCGCACTCACTATTCTGACTGGCTGTGCAGTCACTGTGTACATACATGACATTACTTATCCTGTACTGATCCTGAGTTACATCCTGTATTATACCCCAGAGCTGCACTCACTATTCTGCTGGTTTTGGGATGGACATTATTACTGTATGTACATTTAGATGTAGTGACTCAGTGTTTGATCTTCCGGTTTCTAGATGATTCCTTCTCTTGTGTAATGTCTGTGTTATAAGCTGAGACTTGCACATTGAGGTGAAACAGAAACTACGGATCATGAATGACGTGACGTCACCTGGACCAAGTGTCCTGATATCCGCCCGGGATGGCGCTGAGCGGGACATCACAGGATTATAACCCTCATTCTCCTACATCCATCACCTTCCTCCGGTGTCAGGAGACGAATATCAGACCCGGAGTAAAGACTGAAACAAGTCAAACACTGAGTAACAGTGACAAGGAAATAACGTGACACGAGGGGACGACGCGTTTCCTGCTCAGTCTCAGGATTTAACAAAAAACTTTATTCCAGGTAACAAAACATGAAAACCTCTGCTCACAGCCAGATCCTTATTACATCATCACCATCACCTCTGATGTCACTGCTACAGGATTCTAATAGGGAAACCATCAGCAGGTGCGACCACACAGCCAGTGTTATGTATTGTCCCTGCATAGATGTGATCACACTTAGATACAGCAGTACAGCTCTACGGCAGCTTAGATACAGTGGTACAGTTACACAGCTGGGTTACATGTATATAATCTGTAGTATTATATTCTTTTAGTAGCAGCAGGACTGTGAAATATGGATTTTTATTGCAGGGCTGTAGCTTCTCAAAAGTGCCCCGGCGGGCGTGTCCTCACACTGCTGTGCTCTGTGCTGCTCCATACCCCCCCCCCTTCCCACCACATGCCTGCTAAAGCTTTTGGCCAAATCAAATGCATCTGCACAGAGCACAGCAGTGTAAGGACACAACCCCATGCAATTGGAGAAGGTAATCCTGGAATATTCATATATCACAGCCCTGCTGCTACTAACAAAACACACAAGATACACACATTTCTCCAGGTGCTGACAGGTTCCCTTTATCTCCAGGGTTATTGATGCATTTGTAAGGACTGGGGGCAATTCCCAGATGTAAAAGCTGTACTTGCACCCTCAGTCAGAGATTCCTAGAGTTGCATCCTGGCTCCTCCCTGTGTTGCTCCCAGTTACAGACTCCACCTCTAGAGCTCTACCGATTAGTAAAGCTGGAGCGCCCCTTTAAGGCTCAGCCTCTGCCGTTTATAGATATGGCACAAAAACCTACAAATCATTTAGAAAAACAAAACCATTGAAAAACCTCCGGACTCACAAACCACAGAACCGGACGGAGCAGCGCTGATCCAGTGTTACAAAAACCAACATTAAAAACCTAAGATTTGTAAATGACCTAAAAGGTGAATCAGAAGCAGCGCAGAGGAGCCCGGGTGTCCCTCCCCCATTACTCCTCTTTGGCAGGTGAGATGGGACTCAGGGGCTGGTTCTCTTCCAGTCTCTCGCTGGAGGAGTCAGAGAAGTCCAGGGTGGTCCTCTTCAGGAGGTAAACGCCGGCGTGCAGACCCCCAATATTCACCCAAACCGTGTGCATCTTCCTCCACAGGTGCCCGGCCTTAGCCAAAGCCTGAAGGAGACAAAGCAGGAAAGATAGAACCGGTACATGTCCCTGATCTAGGGGAGTCATACACCACCGGGAGGGGAGACAGAGACACAGGGGGAGGCCGAGGCGGCGGGGAGAGACACAGGGGGAGGCCGAGGCGGCGGGGAAGAGACACAGGGGGAGGCCGAGGCGGCGGGGAAGAGACACAGGGGGAGGCCGAGGCGGCGGGGAAGAGACACAGGGGCAGGCCGAGGCGGCGGGGAAGAGACACAGGGGGAGGCCGAGGCGGCGGGGAAGAGACACAGGGGGAGGCCGAGGCGGCGGGGAAGAGACACAGGGGGAGGCCGAGGCGGCGGGGAGAGACACAGGGGGAGGCCGCGGGAAGACTATGCCATGTACTGTGACAGAGGGATCGGGAGAGGCTTTTGCACCTTGATGAAGCACTTCCTGTCATGAGTGAGGAGTACGGCTCGTCCGGTTCCGGCCCGGCACACGCGGCTCATCTCTCGGAGACAGGCCGGGTACAGGTCCCAGTTCTTCTTCTTTGATCCGATTCTGTGTGGATGACAAACATGTGATGTGACGGCTGAACAGAGGCTCCGCCCCCCCTGAGGGTGCAGCGACCTCTCACCTCTTCCCGAATGGCATGTCCGTGATTATAACGTCCACGCTCCCGCTCCTCAGGGGCAGGTGGGAGATGTCCCAGTGGGTGGTGTCTATCGGGAGCCCCTGGGGGGCGCTGCACAGACATAAAACAAGAGGGGACACAACCAATCAGGGATGAGAGTCCTGCCTAGTCATCCAGCCTTACACACAGAACATTCCTCCTCCGCTCCTGGTGGTCACCGGCTCTCCTCCAATCAGGAGCACCCGCACCGTACAGCGACGGACATTGAGGGAACATTAACCCCTTAGAGACCGCGGGTCACCGACTATAAAGCTTGTCCTGAGATGTCACCAAAACTATATGTACTTTGCTTTATAGGACTAGTTTTAGTTTTAACATATTTTTATAACATTATCTGATAAATGACTAAAAATGTGAAAAAATAATCAGCAGTAAAACTGAATGAGCTTTTACCAAAATATGTAATAAATATGTACAGTATCATCCCACACCCCTCCCCCAGATGCAGAGGGTGCATGTACATTCTGCCTTCAGCTGACAGGTAGTATCTCCTGAACCCCGGCACCTAGAAACACAATGCTGTCATATTACATACGAGAACCTCCCCTTTGATATGATATAAGGGTTGTGTATTGAAGCTTCACAGACCCAGAAGGAAATAGAAAGCTGTATATAAAAATCTTATTTTTTTGCTACATCTTGGAGTGGATCTCTCTGGTTCTGTGACGCTTCCATACACAATCCTTAAATCATATCAAAGGGGAGGTTCTGGTATGTAATATGACAGCATTGTGTTTCTAGGTGCCAGGGTTCAGGAGATTTTGGCCTCCTTCATGATGTTTATAAACGTCCTTTCTGCGAGGGGCATGTGCAAGGGGTTAATGGCAGCCATACTGATCACCACCCAGCTTTCCCGGAGGCAGAATCATACAGTTATGTGATACCTGTCTGCGCTCTGCTGCTTCCTCAGTAGGGAGAGGATGTTGCTGGAGGTTCTGTTCACTGCGTTCATGTTGTTGTCCCCAGCGATGAAGAAACAACCGGGCCACTCGCTGACACCCTGCGGGAAAACAGATGGATCACTCCAAGCCCCTCCCCTATGTCACAATCCCCTCCATTTCCAATATACCTCTATAGGGATCGCCCCGGTGCCGCACATTGGATCAATGACCACATCTGATGGTTCCAGGTCACAAAGTCTGAAGGGAAAAGGAAAAGGTGTTCAGCCCGAATCTAATGCAAGAAACCACCAGATCTCAGTGTAGGGAAACCATCAGCAGGAGTGACCATACAGACTGCTGCCAGTGCTATGTATAGTCCATGAGTGATCAGACCTTTGTGTATAGTGTTAGCAGCAGCAGGACTGTGATATATGGATTGATTCCAGTATTGAACCTGTGCACTGGAGGCATGTCCTCACACTGCTGTGCTCTGTGCACTCTGCAGCCAGTGTTAGGCACTGTCCCTGCAGAGCTATGTAATCAGACCTTTGTGTAGCAGCAGGACTGTGATATATGGTTTTGTATTCCAGTATTGTATCTTCTCCAAGTGCACTGGGGGCGTGTCCTCACACTGCTGTGCTCTGTTTACTGAGCTCCTCCACAGCCTCTCTGCTCTGAGTGAATACTGTGGTATTCCACCAAACGGCTGCTACAGCTTTTACTCAGGGCAGAGGGGCGGGACTCAGAAGCAGCTTAATGCAGAGAGCTCAGAGCACAGCTGTGTGAGGGCAGCCATCTATAACACCATTATGTTACAGTGAGTGTGGCAGATCACCTGAGCATCCCGTAAGCCAGAGTGGAGCGGAGTGTAGTCGGCCCGAAGTGAGTGATGTTCCTGCGGTGGAGACTCTCCTCGGTCAGGGCGATCCCCACCAGCATTTCGTTATAGCTGATGTTGAGGAGGACCTGGGGGAGAGCGGGAGGTGTAGAGACCTGTGGATTTACCTAGATAAAGGCCCCGCACATGGGCCACTTACCTCCACATCAAAGTTGGTCATGTCCGCCTTCCACTGGAAGTGCTCCTGCACTGCTCCCCCGAAGTCCCGGGCCGCCTCATTGGAGGTGAAGCTGTGTTTGTCTCCGGCCCGGTTGCAGGTGACCCGGAACTTTAGGACCTTGCTGACATCATCGGTGGCGTCGTTACCCTCAGGGTCACTGCTTGTTGTGTCACTCGGAGCAGGAGCGGAGCTGTCCCCCACCTGATTATCCAGGGTCTGACCTGCAGGGGGCGCCGGTGGCTCCTCTGCTGCTGCGTCCTCTGCACCCGCTGCCTCCGCCTGCTTCTTCTCTTTCCCGCAGCCGCTCGTCTTCTTCCTCTTCTTCTTCTTCTTCAGGTTGTTGTTCAGCTCCCACGTCTGCAGAGCTTTGTCCCAGGAAATTTTGGCAGCCAATTCCTGGAAATCCTGAAGTGCCGCTTCCTGCAGAGACACGGCGGGATATTAAAGGGGGCGTCTAGGAGTACAAGAACATGACTGCAGTATGGACAGAACAGCGCCACCTCTGTCACAGCTAGTGAATTGTATAGAAGTCAATGTGAGCTGCAATACCAGACACAGCCTGTGGACAGGTGGTGGCGCAATGTACAACAAGGTGCAAAAAGACATTCCCCGAACTCTGCAAACTTTACAATAAAACTCAACGAGAGTCTTAAAGAAGATAATATCAAATCTGAGGCCAAACCCCTTAAAGGAAAACTACCATCAGATTCCATCCTGATAAACCAGGGACATTACTCATAGATCCAGACACTGGGACTGTGGTATCTTCTTATATTTGTTATCCATGGCCTCCTTCCTGATAAAATCAACTTTTAAAATTATGCTAATGAGTCATAAGGGCTCTGGGGGTGTTACCAGAGCCCCTCTAGGCTGTAGCTTCACAGACTGTTACACTGTGCAGGAGTACGGGGTGGGGGGGTGGTGTAACAGTCTAGGAAGTTACAGTTTAGAGGGACTCATTAGCATAATTTTACTAGTTGATTTTAGAAGGTAGGAGGCCATAGATAACAGATATAAGAAGATACCACAGTCCCGGGATCTATAAGTAATCAGGATGGATCGTGATGGGAGATTCCCTTTCAGTTGCTGCTGTTCCTCCTCCCACAGATCCATAGACACAGTTTAAGGAGAGGAGCCTCAGTAATGGACTTCCCCTTGAAGACATGTTCAGAATTTTCTAGCTGCGACCGCCGGCGTGTCATGAACTCACCTTGACTTCCTTGAAGGGGAAATCCGTGAACTCTTGTACCACAACGAAAAGATTGTCCACCGACCTGAGACGATGAACCTAGAGGAGAGGAGAGCGTCCTGTTAGAGCGCTGTTCAGACTGTGACACTGTAACGTGGTGTATGATACTCCCCTCCCGTCTGACATGAAATGACCCCTGATCCCCGGGGGTCACGTATCTGATGGCAGGGGGTCCTGCACTATCCCCGGCCCTGGGGCCCCACCTGAGCCAGCGAGTCCGGGCTGATCTGGAAGTAAATCTTCCCTCGGTCTTTGCTGATCTTACACGGACGCCGCAGCTTCTCCTCCACCTCTGCGGCCGCCGTGAACTCAAACCCCGTGGGCACAGTGGCCCCGACAGTCACCAGGGGGCTCTCAGGGGCCACGGGGCTGGGGTCCTCCAGCGTCACCTCCGCCAGGACGTCCACCACCAGATCCTCCTCAGACATGGCGGCAGCGCAGACTCTGATGAGATAGAAAACACAGGATTATACACCACAGGCCGAACCTGTCAGAAGCAGCCAATCACAGCGCAGCTCTTATGTCCACCGAGAAGAATAAGAAGTGAAAGCTCCACTGTGATTGGAGAAATGTAATTATAAGTAACGACATAAACTGCCTCATCACCCCCCATCATACAGCAGCCCCCCAGATCCCGGGGTGTCCTGTAATCCCCCCATTACACGCACATCACACACTGGACTAGACCCGGGGCGATACCGCACACTCCTCAGCGTGCGCCACAGGGAGCCGCCATGACACATCGATGACTCGGCGATCCGCTACCCAGGGCTGCGGGACACAGATAGAAGCGATGCGGGAGACGGGTGAGCACTAGGTGGCGCTGCTTCCCGGTCACTAATCCGTTTAGTTATATCACAGAGACACCAGGGGGCGCCGCAAGAGGAGAAGAGAGAAACTGCAGCCAGGAACCTGCCGAGTCCTAACCCTGCTGTGCCTGATCCCATCATGTGTGATACTGAGCTGTGTATCTAATCCTATCCTGTGTGATACTGAGCTGTGTATCTAATCCCATCATGTGTGATACTGAGCTGTGTATCTAATCCTATCCTGTGTGATACTGAGCTGTGTATCTAATCCTATCCTGTGTGATACTGAGCTGTGTATCTAATCCTACCCTGTGTGATACTGAGCTGTGTATCTAATCCTATCCTGTGTGATACTCGGCTGATATCAGGGCCACCCTCCCCACCACTTGGGTCATATCATCCCCCCGCACCCTGCACCTCTCTGCCGGCTGATATCAGGGCCACCCTCCCCACCACTTGGGTCATATCATCCGCAGGGGGTGAGGGTGCACTGGCTGGGGGTGTCCAGCACATCTCCTGGATTGGAGCAGCTGGGAGGAGCCGGTGACGTGAAGCCTCAATTCAACCCGCAGCAGCAGCAAGAAAGAAAGAAGGAGAGAAGGAAAACAATCCGTGCAGAGCCCGAGCAGAGCAATGCAGAGCTCCATGTGTGCCGGGCGGCCGGCTGATATCAGGGCCACCCTCCCCACCACTTGGGTCATATCATCCCCCCGCACCCTGCACCTCTCTGCCGGCTGATATCAGGGCCACCCTCCCCACCACTTGGGTCATATCATCCTGCTCCTGGTCCCCTGTGGGGGTGCTGTAGGTGAATTTAGCACTTATTGCTGACTTGTAATGCTCCTGGTCCCCTGTGGGGGTGCTGCAAGTATATTAGCCACTTATTCTAAGCTTGTAATACTTCATCAAGCCTGAGGGGGCACTGTAGGTAAATTGAACACTCTCCCAGCTTGTAGTGCTTCATGTCTCCTGCGGGGGCACTGTAGGCAGATCTGTCCTTACCTGCCAGGTTTCTGCACAGGTTCCAGGTGGAGGACACTTCTACATGGCAGAGATTATCCAAAGCAGAGGCCTTTCTCTACATTGTGACCTGATCTCTGGCTGTACGGATTGTCACCCAGCTTTCCCAGCATCAGACAAGGCATAATGTCAGAGGGTGACTGGAGGACGGCTATTTTGGGGTTGTGGGTATATGTATTCTTCTCCCTATGATTAGTTGCTCCTGTGATGTAAATGATAGAGCGGAGAGGTCACATGTGTGGGCAGTAATTGGCAGATGGAACGTCAATGGGTCTAGGAAAGACGAGCGGCGCCAAAAAGCAAAGTACAAGGTCAGTGAGGAGGCCGGCCAAAGGTTATTCAGCAGAACTCCGGACCCCTGGGGGACATTCTGGGCCTGGACCAGATATCTCCAGTGCTGGTGAGGGGGTCTTAGAGGGAACAGTTTTGACAGTATTAGGTGGTATCCCTGGAGAGATGTGTAATCAGACCTTTGTGTATGTTGTTAGTAGCAGCAGGACTGTGATATATGGATTTATATTCCAGGATTGTAACCTCACCAAGCGCACTGGGGGCGTGTCCTCACACTGCTGTGCTCTGTGCACTCTGCAGACAGCATTAGGTATTGTACCTGTAGAGATGTGCAATCATACTTTATGTATCTTGTTAGTAGGAGCAGGACTGTGATATATAGATTTATATTCCAGGATTGTAGCTTCTCCAAGTATTATAAGGGTGTGTCCTCACACTGCTGTGCTGATAATTCTCTGCATCGCTCCTCAGTAACTCCCCATGACTTAACACTGTTGCAAGCTTCCTTTCAGTAAAAGCTTTAGCAAGGTTCTTGTAGAACAATATAACAATAAGAGCGGCGGCTGTAGAGAAGCTCAATGCAGAGAGCACAGAGCACAGCAGTGTGAGGACACGCCCCCAGCGCACTTGGAGAAGCTACAATCCTGGAATATTTCATATAATACACATCTCTCCATTACTGAAATATTTGACTAATGGAAGGACTTTATGAAGGAATGAACTCTCCTCCAGAGGGAAGAAGCTGTTTTCCATAGGTAGATACTCCCGAACTCATCTCAAGGCTCTTACAGGGTCTTTACCTCCTGGAGGAGAGCTAATTTGCATACTTTTCCCAGGGAGCATTGTGTTACACAGCTGCTTCTCCATAAGGAGGCCAGAACCTCCCACCACATAGTCTGGCAGGTGCACATGATAGAAGGGGGTCTCCAGAACTCCCGGCTCCCCTTCCTGTTAGCAAAGTGTAAGGAATTCCAAGTTTTTGATACCAGATTGTTTCCTGAATGTAACAACAACCTAGCGCTTCCCGGAGGGGAGCACCCGCACCCTGCACCTCTCTGCCGGCTGATATCACGGCCACCCTCCCCACCACTTGGGTCATATCATCCCCCCGCACCCTGCACCTCTCTGCCGGCTGATATCAGGGCCACCCTCCCCGGCTGATATCAGGGCCACCCTCCCCACCACTTGGGTCATATCATCCTCCCGCACCCTGCACCTCTCTGCCGGCTGATATCAGGGCCACCCTCCCCACCACTTGGGTCATATCATCCCCCCCACGTTCTGTATGATAAATCCGGCCACTTACTGTGCACCCGTCCGCGGTGGATGCAGTTATTTTGTAGCTTAATCAATACTAATGACACCCGGGCAGACGCATTAGTGCAGCTTGTAGACGATTTGCAGGCGCTTGTTGCGGCTGATTCATTTGTGTATCTCCAGGCACCCGAGGG
>WNYA01000582.1:0-138362 GCA_019512145.1 Engystomops pustulosus
TGTCCATGTTATTACTGGCCCCCAAGGACCCACCCGGACCACCCTCTCCTTCGTCCTTGTCTCCTGACTCTGAGTCAGTCTCCCACTCTGAGGACCCGGCTTCCCCAGAGGATAGAGACTCGGCGCCCCCTGCAGGCTGCTCCGCCGCCACCTCCAGAACCCCACCCTCAGCCTCTCCTTCCGAGGAGGCGATCTCATCGAGGGTGAGGAACCGGTTGGAAAGCTCAACCGCATGCGTCACTGCCCCTCCAGCGAAGACGAACCACATTCCTACGGGAAGCTCCGGGCCCAGTTGTGGGTAAAGACCATACAGTCTCTCCCCCCCTTTGCTCTTGGAAGGCTGCCAGGCCATGCCTGTCTGTCCAGAAGGACAGATCAACCTCTCTCCCCTCTACATTGATTGACTTTTCCCCTCTCCTGAGAGCCTCCAGAAGACGCCTTTGCAAAACGCGATTCCCAGAGCCAGGAGACAAGGAGTTAACCCCACTTGCCCCAGCGGTGACACTCGCATAGCTCCTTATGGGAGCGGCCACCACTGGGGGTGCAGATGGATCAGCACAAACCACATGATTAACCCCCTCACCACCATCCACCACTCCCACACTCACCACACTATGTACATTACTGTCTCTCTTCCCTCGCTTCCTTGCATCACTCACACCAGCTGGGCCAGGAGGACCTGGGGTTGCCTCAGCGTCACTGGGCACTGGGGGTAGAGCCACCTCCATAGCTGATTCAGCCTGAGAAGAGGCAGCTCCAACCCCGATCTTACTTGTGCCCTCTGCCTCATTGGCATTAACCCCTTGTTGTCCCGCAGTTTTTCTAAGGTTGGAGCATCGCTGCTCGCTGGATGAAAGAGGCCTCCTGTCTTTATTTACTCCGGACAGTCTCTTTGTGCCATCTCCAAGGTCAGATGCACCAATACAAAATAAAACCTTTCCTGCGCCCTTTTCCGCAGGCTGCACAGGACGCTTGGGAGGCGCCGCACCACAAGCCCCAGCAGCCCCATCACACTGCCGCTGCTCACCTGTCCTAGCAGCAGCCACAGTGCTAGGGACTTCAGGAGCCACCGCCACTGCCCCTGGCACTGGGCCACCCCCCCCCTCCCACTGGGGGGCAGCGCACAGTACCAGGACTTGCTGGATCGCCCTCACTGTCCGGCCTTTCGGCCGATGCCTTCCCTGCACCATCCTTGCTACTACAAACAAGGCTGGTGCTCTGCGCCATGATGGAACGTGGCTTTGCAATCTCCCCGCACCCTGGCACTGAGTCCACTGCAGGATTCGTGCTGGGCTGGGTAACGGGGCCTACACGACAGGCTGACACTGCTGCCCGCCCGGAGGGAACAGGGAGGGGACGAAACACCAGATTCACCTCCTGAGACGCCTTGGTCTTCCTGGCTCTCTTCTTTCTCTTTAGGTCGTCATCTGGCATATCATCGCCGAAGGAAAAGTTCTGGAGGTGAACTGGGGACTCAAGCTGACGGATCTGAGCCATTAGCGCCCCCCCCTGGCCGCTGTCATCACTTTCCTCCTCCAGGTTGGCAAAGCCGCAGCCTGATGGTAATGGCGCTTGCTCTGCAGGCAGCCTGTCGTGCGAGGCCTGCTGGTGTTGGCGCAGGCCACCAGACGGACACGGCTGGTCTTCCTCATCCTCCTCATCATCGCCATCATCCGCCTGGATCTCAAGCCCCTTTTGCTTTCTTAACTGCTCCTGGCGCATTTCCTCAAACCGGGCGTCGTTTTCCAACTTTTCGCGGAACGGACCGCTGTGCTCGCGGATTAGATGTCGCTTCTCCTGCAGAGCGGTGACCTCGGCTTTTAGTCTGTCTATGGTGGTAAGAAGATCAGACTTTTTCTTTCTCTGCGTAGCCACCCCCGCTAGGGCCAAGGTCTCCCTTATCTCCTCCTGGAGCCTCCTCAGCGCTGTCACATCGCTGCGTCCTTGGCTCCGGGCAGATCTTCTTACCCCCTCCGCTTTGGCCGGCAACTGGCTTCTCCTGCCCCCCGCCGGCCTGGTCCGGGAGGCAGAAGCCTGGGATTTTCCTGGCTCACTCATCCCAGAAACCTACTCCCTCCCTGGGGAGGAGAGAGCAGGCCTGGGTGGATTGGTCTTCCACCAGGTGGTGCAGGAGCTCAGTCACAGACAACCACACCCGTCAGCAGTTCACAGCAGAATGATCCAGCACTCACTATTCTGCTGCTGGTGCAGTCACTGTGTACATACATGACATTACTTATCCTGTACTGATCCTGAGTTACATCCTGTATTATATCCCAGAGCTGCACTCACTATTCTGCTGCTGGTGCAGTCACTGTGTACATACATGACATTACTTATCCTGTACTGATCCTGAGTTACATCCTGTATTATATCCCAGAGCTGCACTCACTATTCTGTTGCTGGTGCAGTCACTGTGTACATACATGACATTACTTATCCTGTACTTAGTACTGATCCTGAGTTGACATCCTGTTAGTATACTCCAGAGCTGACAACTCACTATTTGCTGATGGTGCAGGGATATCAGCCCCGCGCAAGGGTTTGTTGCGTACTAATTCTATAATTATTTCAACAGGCGTCTAGCTACCACGGTACCGCCACGCGTATTCCAAAGTGTTTTCGCAAGGAGTTATACGCGGACCTTGCCTTCGGTATACCTAGCTCCCCCCGCACGCCCCCTATCCTGGTAATATTCTTGGTAATCATTTTACATTCTCATTAAAAATGATATACAAACGATTATAGCATAGCAAGCTCAAACTGGATTCAAAGTCAGGACAGCGGCGTCATAATCATAATCTGGCAAAAGCTCTTAAAGAGCCGGATGGAATTTAGCTTGACACTACACTCTAGCCGGCTGTTAGTGCTAGAACGACTTTCGCTGGTCAACACGAGGTCCGAATAGGGGGGACCGGAAAATACAACCGGGGTTGTCCGTCTGTACTGTGTGTCCTTCTCTTTGTTGTTGTGACTTAGCTGTCGCATTTGTCTATTGTCTGTAACAGGAAGTTAGGCGTGGTAACAAGCTTATGAACGTGCCAACCATGTACCGCGTTTGCGCTTCCATTCAATATGCAATCTGCAATCGCTAGTAGATGTGGCGTTCCTGTCTATACGCACCTAAGCCCCATACATCTTCCCCCCGTCTCATCGTTCTTGTATGTGGCATTTCCCCGCGTATTCCTCGTTTTTATGGAAACGCCTTTCCTGCCAGCATTGTAATCAGTCGTACAGGATAAGTATTTCATATTTACACATTGACTGCACCGCAGCAAGAATAGTGGAGTGCAGCCTGGGGTATAATACCGGATGTTACTCATGATCATTACAGGATAAGTAATGTCAATGTTGTACACATACTGCACCAGCACAAATAGTGAGATGCAGCTCTGCGGTATAATACATGTTGTAACTCAGATCTAGAAAAAAAAAAAAAAAAAAAAAAAAAAAAAAAAAAAAAAAAAAAGACAAGAAGAAAAAAAAAGAAAGCGGATAGTAAGTCCTGTGTGTACACATGACTGCACAGTAGCAGATAGTGAGTGCAGCTCTGGAGTATAATAACAGTATGTAACTCAGGATCCGTACAGATAAGTAAGGTCCACATGTATGTACACAGTGACGACCGTTGCAGATAGTGAGTGCAGCTCTGGGTTGATACAGTATGTAACGCATGATCAGTACAGGCAATAATAAATGTCATGTTATGTACACATTGACTGCCAGCAGCAGAATAGTAGTGCAGCTCTGGGAAGTATAATCGTATGTAACTCGGATCATACCGGAAAGTAATGTCATGTATGTACACAGTGACTGCACCAGCACGAATAGGTGAGTGCACTCTGGGTATAAGAGCAGGATGTTAACTCGGATCATACAGATAAGTAATGTCAATTTATGTACACGTGTACTGCACCAGCATCAGAATAGTGATGCAGCTCTGGTGTAATAATACGATGTAACTCAGGATCATTCTAAAAAAAGAAACAGGATAATTGAATGCTCCATGTAATGTCCACAGTGACTGCACCAGCAGCAGAATAGAAGTGCAGCTCTGGGGTATAATACATGGTGTAACTCAGATCAGTACTGGATAAGTAATGTCAAATGTGTGTACCCATGACTGCACCATTAGCAGATAGTTAGTGCAGCTCTGGATTATAATACGGATGTACTCGGATCAGTACAGGATAAGTAATGTATGTATTTACACAGTGACCTGCACCAGTAGCTATGTGAGTGCAGCTCTGGAATATAATACAGTATGTATCAGGATCAGTACAGGATAAGTAAGGTCATGTATGTACACAGTGACTGCCCAGCATCAGAATAGTGAGTGCACTCTGGTATAATACAGTATGTCACTCCTGATCAGTACATCGATAGTATTCATGTATGTACCCAGTGCTGCACGCACGCATCAGAATAGTGGAGTGCAGCTCTGGGTATAAGTCCCATGATGTAAGCTCAGGATCAGTACATGGATAAGTAATGTCATGTATGTCACAGTGAACTGCACAGCAGCAGAATAGTGAGTGCAGCTCTGTGGTAATAATACACAGGATGTAACTCCTGATCAGTACAGGATAAGTAATTCGTCATTATGTACACAGTGACTCCCCTGTATTATACCCCAGAGCTGCACTCACTATTCTGCTGCTGGTGCAGTCACTGTGTACATACATGACATTACTTATCCTGTACTGATCCTGAGTTACATCCTGTATTATACTCCAGAGCTGCACTCACTATTCTGCTGGTTGAGTCACACTACTGTGTATAGACATTATTAGGTAACTCTATATATCTCTGTATATTATTACATTTTTCCTACGTCTCGTTTTCTTTTCTGTCTAGAAAATAAAACTTCTTCCGGAATATTAAATCCCATATTTTTTTTGTCCGCACTGAATAATTTAGAAATCTCATTCGCGGACAAACAAATATGTCTGCCGTCAGATTGCGGCCCCCGGGGGTTTTGAGTCAAAATTAAACATTAGCGTCAATCCTGATTTTCTGCTGTCAATTTGCCGCAGTTTATTCATGAATCCTCCTCGTCCTCCTGGAACTCACATACCACAGATTATACATCCCCTGACCTGTCACAGCTGAGGTGCTGGAGCTCTGTGTCTGTGGGTCTGTATATAGAACACTATCAGCGGTGCTACAGGACCCTGGACAGCGACACAGATTCCTCCTGCAGCTCTGAGTATATAGCACATGGCTGGGGGTGGTCAGGGTAAGGGTATATATATATATTACAAGACGTGTCAGACAGTTCAGGGTGTAATGCATCCAATACTAAGCGGCAATTCAACACGCAGCAGTTATAAGAAGCAGTCAGCAATATTGGGGCTTATTTACTAAGGGTCCCGCAGCCACATTGCCGTTGGGTTTCCCGAATTTTCGGGGATCGCGCCGGCGGGACAGGGATTTCAAAGGAGATTATGTTGCACGTTATCGGATTATGGCGCAGCTGCGCTGCTTTTATGCGACACAAATCGGGAGCGGGCCGACTGATTCGGACTGAGCGCGGGATTTAACTTTTAGGGTGGTGACACACATGGCGTTTTTAGACATCCTGTATTATACTCCAGAGCTGCACACACTATTCTGCTGCTGGAGCAGTCACTGTGTACATACATGACATTACTTATCCTGTACTGATCCTGAGTTACATCCTGTATTATACTCCAGAGCTGCACTCACTATTCTGCTGGTGCAGTCACTGTGTACATACATGACATTACTTGTTTGATCTGTACTGATCCTGAGTTTTTTTTTTTTAGTTTTTGTGTTAACCCTTTGTTTCCCTGTGTATTTTCACAATATGAGGGGAGATGAGAGGCCACAATATGAGGGGAGATGAGGGGACACAATATGAGGGGGAGATGAGGGGACACAATATGAGGGGGAGATGAGAGGCCACAATATGAGGAGGAGATGAGAGGACACAATATGAGGGGAGATGAGAAGGGCCACAATATGAGGGGGAGATGAGAGGCCACAATATGAGGAGGAGATGAGAGGGGGCACAATATGAGGAGGAGATGAGAGGACACAATATGAGGGGAGATGGGAGGCCACAATATGAGGGGGAGATGAGGGACAACAGTTTGAGGAGGAAATGAGAGGACATTATATGAGGGGGAGATGAAGTTTTTGGGACACTGACCAACTAAACAATGGTCCTAGAAAAGTTATCTGCATCGTAGACGGTTACAATTGGAGACGTTGTAGATTTATGATTACAAAAACTGCCCCCTAAAGGGATAAACGAAGGCTACACTTTTACCACCTTTTTATGATGGTGTCAAATACCAACAGGGAAATAAAGTTGGAGCACCGTGGCTCAGTGGTTAGCATTACAGCCTTGCAGCACGGTGGCCCAGTGGTTAGCATTACAGCCTTGCAGCGCTGGGGACCTGGGTTCAAGTCCCAGGGTCAACATCTGCAAAGAATTTGTCTGTCCTCTCCGTGTTTGCGTGGAGAAAAAGGACATTATCACTATGAGGGCACTGGGGAGACCAGTACTGGGAGGGCTGAGGTTGGGCGATTACTTTGTCTTCTTCTGTCCTGTGGCCTCTGGGCCATGTGACGGCAATGTTGTGTCATCAAACAATTCTATATAGGAGGAAATATTAATTATTCATATGAATATGGTATGTACACTGTAATAGCTCCATAATCTAATTATCAGCTCTCTTCTTGCACCGCTAAGTGTATCTCCCTACTCCGGTATGTAAGTGTGATATTGATCACAGTAAATGCATCAGTAAGCATATGCAAATATGTCACCCAGTGTCACCTATAGTTCTAATATTCGAGTCTATTCATACTGATATTGAGCTACTACAGTAGTTGACAGGGGATTAGGAGCACGACCGGGTGTGCACTACGGACCACAAATCACCACTCGCCATTGTGCGGTGCTGGTCTCGTTCATGGTACACGTGCCTGACCACACTGTGACCGTGCACTATAGGGGAGCTGCCAGCTGGTCACAATAGCTCAGAGTCCCCCAAATACTGCTGTGTGCATGAGAAATTATACTGAGACGACATACATGATCATTTACACGGGGGAGATATTGGTCTACTTGAGCATATACCTCTCACCCTGCGCTCACATGTGGCGTTTGTATTTGGAAACGCAATACAACAGCCGAGGAAATTTACCTAATTACATTACTGTTAACATTTGCATTTACAAGATGCAATGTTAATGTAATGTACCCTCTATGGGTGTAATGAACGCTTTCTACTGGGTCCCCATCCGCGATTACAGCAGGATGCCCTATTAGCACGTTGGGGCACATTTACTTACCCGGTCCCCAGAGTTCACACAAAGTGCATTGTCCGTGTATAATGCGCTGTGCGGGGAGTCACTAAGATCCTGCGCCCGATATTCTGCATGTGTCACTTCCCCGCTCAGGTCCCCCGGAGTTCACCTTCTTCTTCCTGGTGCATGTAAGTGCATTGTCCGTGTATAATGCGCTGTGCAGGGAGTCACTGAGATCCTGTGCCTGATATCCTGCATGTGTCGCTTCCCCGCTCAGGTCCGACAGAGTTCACCATCTTTTTATGTGGTGCATCTAAGTGCTTGGGCTTGCAACACAATTTGAAAGTTAAATCCCGCGCTTGGTCCGAATCATTCAGACTATACGGCGGGCCGCCCCCAGATTTGTGTTGCATGGAAGCAGCGCAGATGCACCACAAAAAGGGTCGCGTGCCCCAAAATCCTAGCGCAGACACTTCTTAAATACCTGTGCAAGACGTCTTAACATTAAAGAACGGGCTCAGTCTGAAAAAAATGGCGGCACAAAGCCTTAGTAAATAAGCCCCGTTATTGCCAGGACAAGAATGAGGTTATTCTTGTTGATATTACAGAATCTGCTTGCAAAAATGAAGATAAGAAAACTTCCTGTTCTGCAATGTTTATATCTGCTTCAAAATACCTAAAACCTGCAGCTTCATAGTGAGGTCCAGTATTAGATGGACGTGGCTGTCCACTGGTTCTGTGTGGTATCACAGCGCTATAGACAGATGTGGCCAGTGGGGTAATTGTAGCTGACGGGCCCCAGTGCCAGGCCCTGATTATAATGTATGGATTATAGTACTAGACTTCTCATATGGGAATGTGACACCTTATGGGCCCCCTAAGCCTCTGGGGCCCAGTTGCACCCCCTCCGATTACACCCCAGGGTGTGGCACATTGTCCGGTAGAAGGCCGAGTCCTTCTCCTGTAGACAAACTCTTCAGTTTACCAGTTATACAACCCGAATATAACAATTCAGGGTGTGTGTCACATGACCTGCAATTAAGTAATTAACGAAACAGATGTCACATATCTGACACTTCACACCTCCGGATCGCTGAATATTTCACACCAGGAGGTCTATAAAAAGAGACATTGTAGAACTGAGCTTTATCGGCTCGTCAGATGGGGGGCAATCATCAGTGACCGGGGAGTGCAGGCAGCCATCACAAACCCACGTCCCCGCCCACAGTACTGCATGCCCCGCCCATAACAAAACATGCTAATTTCATCAAATTATTGGGCAATTTTGACTTCCCAGGTTATTATTGATCAATTACTCCATTTAATATCCCGTTATGGTCAACATTCCCAGTATAAAGAATGCTGCCACCTATTTACAGTGTAATAATGCCGCCATCCACCCCCATCATAATTAATGCCGTCATCACAGCACACAATGTTATTGCCCCACTTTAACTAACTCTGCCAGACGTGAGATTATAATGTGTCATCCTTATTAATTATCAGATTAATATGGCCATATTTATTAGGCAGGGAGCCATCAAAGTCACCTACGGAGCTAGAAGTCCCTGGCACTCGGGGTGCGTTCACACGGTCAGTTTTTCAGATGCAGTTTTTGACTTCCAAACCAGGAGTGGAGTGAAAAAAAGAGGAGGAGCAGCTTCTCTCCATGATATGTTTCCACCCATTGGGATTGACACCCGCTTTTGACTACAAAAACGGCATCTGAAAAACTGAACGCGTGGACTCACTCTGAAAGTACGATTACAATTGGAGACCATGATCCCATGGGGCGGCAGGGACTCCTGGCATCACACACGTGCCCTTTGAAGTAAATGAGAATTAGGACTACAGCTGCTATACTGCGGACAGAAGTGTAACCATCTGACTGATGGGGTGCCAGGTGTTGGACCCCCACCGATCACAGGATAAATGATAATGAGATAAACCTATAGTTTGGTAGTTTGGCCAGTTGTCCACGAGCGAGTGCGGTCAGAGAAAGACGACCTGTGGAGAAACTGACTGGACCGGGCTCAGCATGTTGGTTCAGTCCATTGACATAGGGCGGTATTTATCATGCAGCAGCGCACAATAGCCCTGACGACCCTCCGGCGCAGCCGGATCCATCAAGAGGCTTTGGGCTCTAGTGTGCCAGTGCGGGACAGGACCGCCTCCTTGCCGACCCTCTACCCCTCCAGCCACGCCCCTCCACGCACTCCCTGGCGTAGAGGTGAAAATAATGGCAAGTGCTAACAATAACATTTGCAATTATTTCAGGGCCACATTTGTGGCGTAGAAGAAATTGCTCCAGCACACAGAGGTCCAGATATATGAAAACTGGTGCAATCTCCCTCCGTGCAGAGTCCTCACTCATGTGCAGATAATCCAATTGTGTTGCAGGCTCTTAAATCCGTAAATCCGCTCTGTTTTCAGGATGGGACACAGTTACACCTTGTTTTTCTTGGTACTTTCCTTCATGATGCAGAATTGTGGTGCAGCTCAGTAATAAATGTGGCACAAATTCAGACTCAGCACCAGCACTCCCCTTTGGGTGCACAGTTTTCTAAAGTGTCTGACAAAAAGCATCTGTGACATAAAGTGGCACAAACACTTGATAAATACATGTGCAAGCTCCACATATTCTGGTGCAAACAGTGATGCATCTGGGCCAGAGTGTTTTTCTCTCACACCCGCTTGTGGGCAGCCGGCCTAAGTGGGGATTGTAGGCGGCGGGAGAGTGTGTGACTAACCTTCTCTTATGTCAGGATTGTATTCCACTATTAGTGATTGCACTTCTGGCATCATCGGTGGAATATGAGAAGAGCTCAGCACATTTGCTTATGATTGTGCTGGGAGATGCTGAGGGGGGACTGGGCTGAGGCTGAGAAATACCATTGTACATACAGCACATGCACATTACATGTAGCCCTGTGTCTGATGCTGAATGATAAATGCTGGCGAGTCATACAACAAATAGTAGTTGGTCTAGTTCACTGCGCCAAATTTTAGGTCGCAATTTTAGGTTTTTGGAGTACTTATGTTGTGTGTATGTTGTATGTTGCACATGTTATTTATGTTGTGTGTATGTTGTATGTTGCACATTTTATGTTGTGTATATGTTGTATGTTACACATGTTCTTTATGTTGTGTATATGTTGTATGTTACACATGTTCTTTATGTTGTGTGTATGTTGTATGTTGCACATGTTCTT
Source organism: Engystomops pustulosus (assembly GCA_019512145.1). NCBI lineage: Eukaryota > Metazoa > Chordata > Amphibia > Anura > Leptodactylidae > Engystomops > Engystomops pustulosus. The sequence continues at coordinate 10,494 of WNYA01000582.1, forward strand.
TATGTTGTGTATGTTGTATGTTACACATGTTCTTTATGTTGTGTATGTTGTATGTTGCACACGTTCTTTATGTTGTGTATATGTTGTATGATGCACCTGCTCTTTATGTTGTGTATATGTTGTATGTTACACACGCTCTTTATGTTGTGTAAATGTTGTATGTTACACATGTTCTTTATGTTGTGTATATGTTGTATGTTGCACATGTTCTTTATGTTGTGTATATGTTGTATGTTACACATGTTCTTTATGTTGTGTATAGGTTGTATGATGCACATGTTCTTTATGTTGTGTATAGGTTGTAAGTTACACATGTTCTTTATGTTGTGTGTATTTTGTATGTTACACATGTTCTTTATGTTGTGTGTATGTTGTATGTTACACATGTTCTTTATGTTGTGTATGTTGTATGTTACACATGTTCTTTATGTTGTGTATATGTAGTATGATGCACCTGCTCTTTATGTTGTGTGTATTTTGTATGTTGCACATGTTCTTTATGTTGTGTATGTTCTCTCCGTGTTTGCGTGGGTTTCCGCTGGGTCCTCCGATTTCCTCCCACACTCCAGAACATACTGGTGGGTTGTTCAGATTGTGAGCCCCATTGGGGACAGGGACTGATGTGACAAGTTCTGTGCAGCGCTACGTAATCTGTGTGCACTATGTAAATTATTATTATTATAATGACAGAAATAGCTGAGCACAGCGCTTAGGTATCTCCGACCTCTGCCATAGACTGTGATTAGAGTGGCAGGATGCCCCTTGGGCAGCTCCCCCACCAGGGAGAACGGGACCCCCTGTTCCCTGGAGAGCTGAGGGTCCCACCAGATGCACTGGTAGATGGGAGATAACTTAAACACTTGGGAGATCCCCTGTAATCCACCCCTGGTCCTGGTGAGCAAAGTGTTGTGACTGGAATACCCCTTTAAGTGAAATGAGTAGAACTCTACTGCTGCAGCTCCCTGGGGTGGCCACTAGATGGCGGCAGAATCCTTCCGCAGCCCCTGCTCTGCTATTAGCCGCAGGATGGAGGCTTCTTCTTCTTGGCGAGTCTCTTATCAGCTGCTTCGTGTAGTGGAGCCGCGCTGTGCCCCTGTCCTGGGCGCCCCCCTGTGTGCCCCCTCCCCGCCCTTTCATGTACTTTTTATGACAGAGATGTGTTGGGTAATGATGGCGCAGGGAGCGCCGGGGGCAGCGGCAGCGCCACTCAGTCCTGTGTCTCCCCGCAGCACAACAAGCCGCTCTACTCCTTTGAAGACAATGCAGACTATGTGTACGACGTCATGTGGTCGCCCCTGCACCCTGCGCTCTTCGCCTGTGTGGACGGGATGGGGCGACTGGATCTGTGGAACCTGAACAGCGACACCGAGGTGAGAGATGCGACACGTTAACCCCATGTGCGACACGTCCCTCCCAGTCCCCACCGTCATCGTCATCCTCAGCTTCATTCTCTTTTATATCTTCATTTTATTCTTTCATTATTTGTCATTTTTACTTGTTTATATTTTTTTTAATATTTGACTATTATTTTTTTATAACTTTTTCTGGAATAATTTTTTTTTTTAATTGATTCTTTTTTTTTTTCTTGATTCTTTCATCTAATAAATTGTTTACATTTATGTCATATTTCTTTATTTTTTTTAATTTCTCTATTCTTCTTCTTAATATTATTTAGGCTTCTTTTATTCATAATTTTCTATTGATTATTATATTATTCATATCATTGTCTATTAATGTAACTATATTATTATTATGTAGATTTAATTTTATTTATAGAATGATAATTATGACATCTCTATAGTACATATAGTTTTGCCCTTTGCACATATATGTATATTGTATTATAGTTTTGTAAGCGCAGATAACACGGATGACTTCATTTTACTGTTCTAATTATATTTTGTATCATTATTATGACTTTTTATCTTGTATTTTCTATATTAACATTATTATTTCCTATTCAAAAGCTTCACATTTCCCGTAATATTGTTATTAATTATTAATTTTTTGCTGTTTATTAGTTATTTTATTGTTCGCTTCCAGGACGTTGTACATAGAATACTTCTTTATATCAAAATTTCTATTATTATTCTCTTAATATTTCTCTTATTATTCTCTATTATTCCCTTAATATTTCTCTTATTTCTGATTATTTCTCCTATTAGGACAATATTTTGGTGATATTTTGATACAATGTTATTATTACGGCCGTTTTTGTTTTTTTGCGCCCTGTTATCGTCATTGTCGGTTATTAATCACTTTATTTTTTGCTATTATTTATTCGATTTGTGACGTCATTTTGTGTACTACTTCTGTATCTTCTGGATCAGAGAGAGAACCGTGTTTCACATTAGATCGGAACCAGAATTCTGTTGATGGGTCTCAAGCTTTTTAGTATCTTCTCTGTAAAAGTTTTTTTCTTTACGCTTTAAACTTTCATGAAATTTTATGTTTTTCCCGAAATATAATAATTTTTCAGGATTTGTGATTTTTGTTGTGCTTTTTATTCCTGTTTATAAAAATCTCCAGATTCTTTCCACCATTTCACCAAAATGTTGTTAAAACCTAACAAACGGGAGTTTTAGTGACTTTTGTGCTTTTTTTAAAATAAGTTCACTTTTTTTTTATGCAAACGTTGAAATTCTTTAATTTAGTGATGAGAGAATATGAGTTTTGAAATGTTTCTGGATTATCAGTCATTAGAAAAAAAAAAAAAAAACTTTGAGTCTGTGGATCTTCTATGTCTTCCCGGACTATCAGGATGTCGGATTGATGGACTTTTACTGAATTATTTTATAAATCATATTATGTCTGATTTTTACTTGTAATTTTAAAAAATTGGATATTCAATTCTGTGACTTTTTAAAAAAAAAAAAATTTACATCTTGAATATTCTGTAATGATTTTTAATGAACGCTCACTCATATTCCCTCAACCTTAAAACTTGGGTCTGATGCTCACGATTGTAGTCACCGCACTGATGTCTATGATCATTCCTAAAAACACTTTTTAAAAAAAAAGTTACTTGATGCTATATAGTTGTATAAAGCGGCATAATAAAAAAAATGTAAAAAATTTAATTAATGATACTTACAGTAACCACATGTAATCTCCGCCGGTATCGATCAGGTTAATTCCCGAGGTTATTATCTTCTGTTTCAGTCTTTGACTGAGATTTGTGTCAATTTTTTTTTGTATTTCTTTTCTTATATTGGTAAAATGTATAAAAGTTTAATCACATATGTAATTTAATGATGAATGAAGTGTTTCAGGGCTGATTGATAACGATATTATAATTCCCTCATTTCTCACCGGTTCAGGGAATTGAACATCTAATTATTGGTGGAGGAGTCTCGGATTCTCAGCTATTGTAAAATAAAAGAAAAAGGGAATTCAGGCAGTGTAACAGTCACCTACTTTGTGATTTGGGGGCCTAGAGGGCCATGGAAATTTTTTGTATTTTCTAAGACTCTGTTTTAAATAAAAAACATAAAATTTCAAGCAATTTACATTGTAGTTGAGTTAAATTCAGTAAGGAACATAAGACTTCTAATAGTAAACTTTTTTGGAAATTTCATTATTTGTTAATTGAATTTATTTTTATAAAACATTTTACAGCATAACATTTTTTCAGCCTTGATTTTCTGTAAATGTAGGGAATTCCCAGGTTTTTTTTTTTTTATTAAACTCAGTACTGTCTCAAATACAGGTAAATGACTGCGACCGTATCTCAAACGAGACAGAAACATAGAAGCTTTTGAAGTGTTTCAGCCAGGAAGTGCAGCAGCCTTTTTAATTAGGAAGCCTAATGCTGGAGGATATGTAGAAGGCTGACTGGTCCCCCCCAATTTTTTTTTTTTGAGACATAGTTAAATATATATCCTTTAGGTACTTTTATTAAACCATAGAACTTTTATGTTAACAAAAATAATAATAAAATAATAAAATTTAAAAAATTTAAACAAATAAGGTTGAGATTCTATTAATTAACTTTTTTTTAAAACTTTGGATTTATATTTTACATAATAAAAATAAATGATACGAAACAAGAAATAAAAATAACTCCGCTGAATAAGGACAAGCTTATTTTTTTTATTAGGGACTTAATATTATTAAATACATGTTTTATTAATAATCACTGGGGGTATTATTTTTTTCCGAGCTTGTAATAAATTTTATTAATTTCAAAAACTTAAACTACAATCAGGAGCGACTTTTGTAATTAGAATTTATGCTCATATTTGACTGACTTGAGTTTGTAAATTTTTTTTCTCCCGAAATATTACATAATGGGACAAAATTTACAAAAGACCGATTTTTTTAAAATATTTTTTTTATGACAAGAGTAGTCATTTTCTGGAAGTTGGGTAACTCCTTCTCAAATTAAAAATATCCATCATTGTTCTAGTCAGCCACAAAAACATGTGTTATCTTTTAGCTGCTGCCTCCAACCCATATTTTTTAATAATAACGTCTACAATTTTTTTTTTACATCAAACTCAGTTAAAATATAATAAAACCCAGTAGAGGAACAGCGGGCACCGCCAATTGAAATGATATATTTTCTGAAAAGGGGGCGGATAAACGAACCATGTGACTTGGGCCATTCAGTAAATTTGCCGATTTAATTCCATAATTACAATACGGCTTCATTTACATGTTGAATCGTTCACTCGTGCCGAGAATGCAATTTTTTTAAAATTTTTATCGTTTTTTTTTTCTTCTTGGCGTGGCACCACTGGGGTTAATGATGGCTTGTGTTTGTATACAGTCCTGGAGATGGGGTCCGGCCAAGAGCTTAGTATATGGCATTTACATGAATCTGCTTTATCATCACATCCGCCATGTAATAATACGCTCGGAGAGCCCGGCACGGGGAAATCGAGGGATTCCGCATGAAGTCCAATGCGGCCTAGTACAATAGTATTTGTATTAAATAAAATAGTAGTCTCATCTCTCCCAATTGCTACCCCATACAATTGCTAAAGGACTGTGTCAGTACAATAGTTTAACTCACATCGAGAATTGTAGAGTAGTTGCGCTTCACCGGTCGGCAGAATTGATGGCTCGCCATGCTGAGTGCTATTGTTCCACGGAACAGAGGTTCACTTTCATAGTCTCCACTGAGCGAGCTGTGACAAAAAGAGACGCCGCGAGCATCCAGATATTAATGTGTCACACACACAAAAAAAACCACTGTATTTAACCCGGACATTTTTCTGTATTGAGAGGACGGGCATTAGAACAGCTGGCATCCTACATAGAAATCTCCACCAGCACCGGTCCTACCTAACTGCCACTGCCTTCTTTTTGCAAGCCGTTTTTTTTTTTTTAGAACAGACAAAAAGACCCATTTATCTGCACGGCGTATGGAGGGCCTTGCATCATCTTACCTAAGGTTGTGGTTACGAAAAATACCGTATATCTGGGAGCGTTGTATTATTGTAAAAAAAAATACAAAAAAACTAAAGGGTAGAAATAAAATTGAATATATGAATACATAATTGATTTAAAAGTATAATAATGTGATAAATAATAATATCATAATCCCAGATCATTATAAATATAGGACTAAATAGCAATATAATAACATTCATAAACATATAATAGATACCTATATATAAAAAAAAAATTACATAAATCTTAAATAAATTAGTACAAAATTAAAAAAATATTGGGTTATTTGAAAAATATATGTAAAGAAACCGGTTACTGAAAAATATACAAAAATTTTACATATTAGGGAACATTTACTTACCTGTCCTTGTAGCGATCCCCGATCCGGACTGTCCGACGATCATTCACTGTGTCGCGATTCACGTAAATCGTGCGCCCGATAACCTGCATGTGTCGCTTCCCCGCTCAGGTCCCCCGGAGTTCACCTTCTTCTTCCTGGTGCATGTAAGTGCATTGTCCGTGTATAATGCGCTGTGCGGGGAGTCACTAAGATCATGCGCCCGATATCCTGCATGTGTCGCTTCCCCGCTCAGGTCCCCGGAGTTCACCTTCTTCTTCCTAGTGCATGTAAGTGCATTGTCCATGTATAATGCGCTGTGCGGGGAGTCACTAAGATCGTGCGCCTGATATCCTGCATGTGTCGCTTCCCCCACTCAGGTCCCTGGAGTTCACCTTCTTCTTCCTGGTGCATGTAAGTGCATTGTCCATGTATAATGCGCTGTGCGGGGAGTCACTAAGATCGTGCGCTCGATATCCTGCATGTGTCGTTTCTCCGCTCAGGTCTACCGGAGTTCACCTTCTCATTCCTGGTGCATGTAAGTGCATTGTCTTGCGACACAATTTAAAAGTTAAATCCCGCCTCCCGATTTGTGTTGCATGAAATCCGATCATGTGCGACACAATCCCCTAAAATGTGGAGCAAATCGGAAATCGCCGGAACATTCGATGATAAGGGTCCGGTTAGTAAATGTGCCCCATTGAGTTTGGACCAATTTGGCCCTATTGAATGGCCTGATATCCTTAGGCCGTATCCACGCTAAGCTTCTAAGAATTTGGTGGAATGACTGGAATACTCCGTCTATATTTACCTCTGTTTTCTGTCCATCTTTGGGTGGGTTGTATTTTCTCCCAGGGTTTATATTTTTCAGGCTACTTTGCCTTTTAAAGGAAAAATTTGACAAAAATATGGACGACATAGGAAATGCGTATGCAAATTACAGAGGTAAAAATGTTGGAATCTGTCACATTGACATTCGCTCCAAATTTGGTGTGTTACAAGACTAAAGATCTGAAGTTGTGTTCAGCCAAGGAGGTGCGAATCCACGTGTGAATCCAGCTTGAGATTATTTGAATGTGTCTCACCAGCTTAAAGGGGTTGTCAATTTTTTTACAGTCTCTTTTTGTTAGGAGATCATAGGCTGATGATGATGGTATTCCCAGCGATCAGTTGTAATCTATGTGGAGACCTGGTGTCATGTGCTGAGTTTCCCTGTAGCACTCCTAGAGGGGAAGTGATGTATTACACAGGAAGTCAGGTTGTTGTGCATGTAATGCATGAACATGATGGTCCTCTATGGTCTTCCATGTAGTAGGTCTGGAATGGGGATCCCTCCCGACTTCATATTCCCTTATAGGTTATTTAATAATTTAGTTTTAAATCAGACAGTCTTTAACACCAGACAATTTAACCAATGCCATGAATAACTTTTCTTATTTCATCTCCTCATACCTCAGGGGTCCAGGATGCTGAGATTTTAGAAGCTGTTTGTTAGGGTCTATTCACATACTTAAAGGTTTCGGCCTTGAATGTAGAGATGGCAGCACACTGCCATACATCTTACAGTGGCCATACTTGGTATTGCAGCTCAGCTTCTTTCAATTGTATAGGACTGGGTTGTAAACAGGATCAATTCGAGAGAAGTGCTTAAGGGGGCGGGGAGGCTAAGGCAATTAATTCTTATAACCAGGACAACCCCTTTAATGTGTATTGCCCAACCAAACATCCCCTCGTATCTCAGCTTCCATGATCTGCAAATAGGATCTGAATAACTGCTGAACCTTCAGACCTTCATCTGGAAGAAATATCTGAGCACCCAACATCTGAAGACTAGTGACTGTACGCTGCTTAGATTCCATCGGGCAGACATGCTGGGAGTTGTAGTCCAGGAATGTCACGCCTTGCCTTTCCCAGGATTTAATTAATAAGCACTCGGAGCAGAACATCCGGATCTTAGCTTGTTGTGGTTTCCACGGAATACTTCTTGTGAATAACATGGAAAAACATTCTGTGCCATATATTCGTTGCCCTTTTACTATGGAAAATATACGTTGCTCATTTTTTTTTTCTTCTGCCCAGTGGGGGAGGTGATTAGAGAACAATAAATCCCTGTTTTCCCAGTGCAGGAGGCATCTGTATTACCAGGAGATGTCTGCGGGGGGCGCGCAACTCATCTCCTGAACTTTGTAGAAAGTTTTTAAAGGCAAAGTGTCCACCATACTAACAATGTATTTATGTTTTCTGTGTCCCTTTAAATGGAAGGTCCCCACCGCGAGCACAACCGTAGAAGGAGCCTCCGCACTCAACCGCGTGCGCTGGGCCCAGAGCGGCAGAGAGGTGGCAGTCGGTGACTCCGAGGGACGGATCTGGGTGTATGATGTTGGAGAGGTATGAAAGAAATCTATCAGTTTCATTTAAAACACATCAGCCAATCAGGTGTGGGCTTTCATCAGCACCTGCTTCTGATTGGTTGTCACTGGTAGAGGTGAAATTTAAAAAAATGTATTCAGTTGCTTCCAGGTTATTTGTTAACTGAGTAACAAATCAATATGACTGACATAACAGGTTCCTTAAAGGGATTTTACCTATAAGGACTGCACTTGTGAGATACTTAGGAGATCTCCATGAAGCATCTTTGTTCCCGCAGAGACTCTGCATCCAGATCTTTAGAATTACCGTAAATAAACCTGATCACATGACCAGTGAGCGAATCTCCGAACTTTAGCAGTCACACCGGAGCTGTAGCTCCCGGCGTTGCCCAGGTGTCTCTGACTATTTCTGTCTTTGACTGTCTCTGACTTTCTCAGACTGTCTCTGTATTTCACTGTCTCTGATAGTCTCTGACTTTCTAAAACTGTCTCTATTTCTGACTGTTTCTGACACTGTCTCTGACTAGCTCTGACTTTCTCCGATTGTCTCTGGTTTTCTCCGTCTGTCCCTGACTGTGACCGTCTCTGTATTTGTCTCTGACTGTCACTTTGTCGATGGGGGGATTTATCAGAAGTGTCTTAGAGCAGAACTGTTCTAGTTGCCCATGCCTCAAGTTTCATTTTCATTTTCAAGTTTCATTTTTCGGCAGGTGTTTATAAAATTACATCTCTAATTGGTTTCCATGGGCAACTGAAACAGACATTTCTGATAAATCTCCCCCTATCTCTATATCATTATCCATCTTACCTCACACATAAGTGTATTATATTCATTGCCTATAGTAACCAATCACAGCTCAGAGCTCATATTAATGACCTGTGGCAGAACAACAACCAATCACGGCTCAGCTTCCAACTGCCACAGCAGCATCATCCAATGGCTCCTGTATATGGTAGTTAATACGTGTATTTGGAAAGCATGGGGTTAAAATTTTGTCACAGAGAGCGGCTGTGCAAAATTTGGTGAATGTAAATGCGACAGTGTAGATTCCTTTAGCGGACATACATACACACACACACACACACATAAATACACACATATACACGCACATAAACATACATACTCACATATACACACACACATTTACAAACATACATACACACATATATACACTCACATACATACATACACACATACAAACACATATACATACATACATACACACACATATATACACTCACATACATACATACATACATACATTCACACACATACATACACACACTCAGCGTTATACATTAGATATCTATATTAGGGAGATTGAAATCCCCCTCTTATAATTGATATAGAACCTTCTTCTATAGTGAATCTAATGTTTCTTCCATTGGGATGGTCATGTGTAGAAGATGGAACCATCTCCGCTCTAATTGTTCCTGTGACCCTTCAGGGCAGGAATCTGAGAGAAATCTTCTGGTGGAGAAATGTCCCTGTAGCTTTATCTCCCTCTCACGTCTCCAGTCATTGGTGATCACATCTACAACCCGTTATGAATGAGATAAGTAGGACTGGATGAAGACAATCGGGGCTTCCAGACTGAACCTTAGATATCTGTCTGTGATGTTATACTCATAGAAGAAAACAATACCCAGTGATCCTTAACAGGAAGTATTTACTTACAGAACAAATAGAACTTCCTGCCAACAATGAAGACTTGACAGTGTTTCGGGATGTTTGTGTCTTAATGGATTAAAAAATTGGCTCCTCTATTTATGACAAGCCGTGCCTCGCAGATCTAGAGGTTGTATGTGGTATTACGCCTCAGCTGGGCTCCTGACTGACAGATGACTTCCTGTCAGCCATTTTAGATACATTGGGGCTCACATCTGGCTTCAGCCATGTTTGTAACCACTAACAGTCCTCATGGCTTCTTGCTGCTCACCCTGTCAACCAATCATGGTAGCGCACCATTATATATCTGTTGAAGAGCTCATGACGCACCATTGCTAAATACATGTTAAATATGTATCGGCAGAACATGCAATTTTAATGGGTTTGGCCTACCATCCAATGTATTTAGGTCTTCTTGACCACCCTCCCCCAAATGAATATCAGGGGAGATGAGTGTGGCTATGGGATTTCAGCTGCCCGGTCACAGAGGTGTCAGCTGTGACTTACTCCCCTCTTCTCTCAGCCAAGATGGCTGCCAGCTGAATGAGAGGGTTAAGAAAGGGAAGTTTTTTTTTGTGGTGACTGGGTGACAGAGATATTGGTATGGCTGACAGGAAGTAACTGAAGGTAAGAGGAATTCTAGGCACAGATGATTGACCTTACAACGGACTAACTACACATCGCAACAGTCTAGTAGATGGGAAGTTACTTTTCTTTCAGATACTAAAGGTGTTAGAAGTCCGAACTCAAGTAGATGAGACCTAGATACTCCACTTAAGGCTTCAAGTCACTAGAAAGCCTGTCAATATGAACAGGTCAGGCTCATGTGTATAAAAATGGCTGACAGGAAGTAACCTCAAAAGTCTTAAATACAAACAAATGATCTTAGAAGAGAACAACTACGTATAGATACAACACAGAAGGGTCTAGGAGCAGAAGAAAGTTTTCAACTGACTGTGTCTTTGAGATATTAGAGCCATCAAGGCACAAAATGGCTGACAGGAAGTAGCTCCTGTTGTGCTGAAAACTGAAGGCGCAGGAATTCTGATCATCGACATAGGACATAGAGTGAACAAAAGAACCACAGAGAATACATCAGCATAGTAGGTTTTTATTTGTGGCTGGAATCGCCGTAACAGAGATTTTATCCCTATGAGAAAGAAAATGGCTGACAGGAAGTAGCTTAGTTTTTTTTTTTGTCAGAAACGGAAGACGTCTGAAACAGAAATGACAGCAGACAACCACATCATGGTTCAACAGTACTAGAAAGTTTTTGGATCTGAATGTGACAAAGATGGAAGACACAGCAAGAGTAAAAATGGAAAAATGGCTGACAGGAAGTAACTTCCGATTTTGTCATAAATTCGAAGACAGAGAACTGAGGCTAAATAATCTCCCGAAGATAGGAAAAGTCTGAACAGAAACTTTAAGCACAGGAAGGTTTTTCTTTCGTAGCCAAAGTTGCACTTTAAATGATGTCCTACATCTGTGCCGGCTTCTTTAACCTTCGTTATGAGGGTCTTCTTCTATTTCATGGACATATCCAACGCGTCCTCTATGATAATCTCGTCTCCTATGTGATACAGCTGCCTTATTGTAGTGTTAGGTGACCCCGTGTTTAAGGTTCTGGGGGGATGCAGTGGATCTAGTATAGCTTCCACTTATAGCTGATGAAATCAGACAAGCCATAAAAGTACAGTATTGTCCAGGAAGCTTTATACGAGACTCTGGTGAGTGATATTACTACACAGATGCTTTTTATTCTACCCCTAAGAATAGACAGAGGGGTTTAAAGGAAAATACACAGATGTGGTCGTTTGATGGAGTGAGAATAGATAGAGATTGGATTGGGGAGTATGTTAATAGAATTACTGTATATTGTTGTCATGACTAGTATTCGGGATACGTTGAGGGCTGTAGTGATCTTTATTTGAAGTATATTTTAGAATAAGTAAGATTTTGGGCCCTAATGTTACTTTAGGAGAGGCTTAAGTCCACTCTCAAGCACACTCCGACCCCCTTCCTGAAGAGAGATTTGTACTGAAGGGAAACTACTTGGTCAATACCTCTTCAAGTGGTCAAAGTAGAGGTGACAATTGGATTACAGCCAAAGCACAAGAGTGTCGTCAGGTGTAGGACAAGGTGAGGTCTGGCGGAGGATGTGTACAGTCTGCACTGTAGGTCGGGGCATGTAGCACATAAAACAGGTTGACCTGAAAAACCTGCCAGGAACTTATATGTTAGGAACCTACTGTATATTGCTCAGGCACCTTTCTGTGGAAGATGGTGCCTCATACAAAAATCGGGGATGATTGACAGGGGCAATATTAGGGACGTAAACTGACCCTATAAATATTTACATTAGGGTGAGTGTGTGGCTTATGGACTAGTGAAGAGAGGATGTTCAAGTCCAAAGGAGGGGGAGCGGAGCCTAATGGTGGAAACAGTGAGTGGCCTGGTGGCTCTAAGATAGGATCAGTGGGATGCTGGTGGTAATGGACTGCAAGTACCTGTATAACAAGATTGTATTATGTCCAGTGGTCGGGTCATGTTGGGGTTGTAGTTTTACATGTATAGAGTATAACTGAATTGTTGTAGGATCATATTTAGTGGTGTGGCCATTGGAGGTTGCAGTGCTCAATGTTTAGAGTATAATCGATTATGGTCAGGTCCAAAGGTCAGGTCATGTTGAGGCATGTAGTGCTTTATGTATAGAGTATAATAGCATTGTATTATGGTCAGGTCCAAAGGTTATTTTAGGCGTTGTAGTGATCTCTGCCTATTGAGCCTCTGGTAATTGCTTATTTCTGTATGTTTTCCACTATTCATAACTCATTCGGCATAAGTCATTAATCATGTCGGAGTTTTCTCTTTTCTCGATCCAACTTTGTGTGTGAAAGAACCTAGACGACATACGGCCACTTTAAACATTTTCATGACTTTATTTGATATTCTACAGCAGCTTTACTCTCAACATGGGAACCTGCCGAGTTACCACCGAGCGCAAAATTAAAAAACGTCTCGAGGCCGGAGTATAGCTGCAGCATTATGGGAGTCCTTAATTGGGGAGCAGTGGGTTATATATAGGAGTCAATGTTCTAATTGGCCATTACCCAATATGTAGCGCTGTGATCCCGACCTATAACAAGAGCCGTTAGTGACGGGTATATAATCTGCTATATGAGCTGACGTCATGCTCCCTCACGACTTCCTCTGGTTCTCTTATTGACTAAAAAATACGACAAGTCTATTATTAGTCTTCGGGGAGGAAAGGGAATGTTCTCTGCCAGTGTAACACATTAATTTACTCGCAGTTCACGAGGTGATGTATGAATTTTTACAACCATGTTATGTTAACAAGATTATTTACTCACTGCCAAAAATATAGAAGCAGCATATGTAAAGGAAGGCACGCTAATTAAGAGCGCTTGTCCGGGGCCGGGTATAGCTTTCATCTCCCTGATATCACATCTGCTCATAGCATGTAGAGTAAGATTAACCTCAGGAGCCCTGATAGCTCCAAGCAACACCTAGCGCAGGGATGCAGGGGTTAACTCTTCATATCTGTCCCAGTTCTACCCTTAGAAAGGATGACAGAAAGACATTCACCACCGGCGTCCAACCAGGAGTAATCGCGAGGCACCCTTCAATTATTCATGGGCTTTTTGTTACAAATTTCGAAGAGCTGTAGACGCGTAGAACAAGTACTCATCTCCTAGACCGTTTGCCAACCACGGGTGACCTCAGTGACTTCATCTCTCGAAGTTTCCATGTCATCAAAAGTATCTATTGTGTCCTACACTACATCTTATAATTATCCCTCAACTTTTTTCTATTTGACTATTTTAGAGTTAACATATTAAAGATGTGTCCTTAGGTTGAGTATATTTGAAGAGATCTAAAACTGTCCTTCAACAAGGATCAACGGCCCGTGATTACTCTGAGGAAGCTAGTAATTCCACCGTAAACTATAGTAATCTCAACTTGCTCAAAAATGGTGGACATTGGATTGGAAATCTGGTCAGAACATCTCCTAAACTGCTGATCCCCAAACCAGGTTTTCAAACTAAGGTCCCTCCATGGGGTGGGAATGATTGAGGTACACCATTGATTCGAAATCTTCAAGCAACTTTTTGACCTATATTACAATTTTCTCTTGTACCTTCATATTTTCTGAAAATGATGAGCACCCTCCAGCCTTCATCTACTCTTGCCAATAACATTGAGGTCCATGTTGACAAAAATTGGAATATTACATTTGGTTACATGGAAATGACTTGGAAGACCACAACTCCTCTTAAAGTTGATTCCGGTGCAGTCCTCCACTAGTCTTGACCTAGGATCACCTAGAAAAGAAACTTATAATTAGCAGACTGGAGCACCACGTGAGAGGTGTGAATTTACGCCCCTCACGTGATGTCACCTCCCTCTCCCATGCTACCACCATGGGAGAGGGAGGTGTGGGGCGTGCATAATTAGCAGCCCGGAACACCGGACATCTTGTCCCCGAGCTGCTAATTACAAGTTTCTTTTATGGGTGATCCTGATGTGTCAAGACTAGCTGAGGACAGTGCTGGGATCAACATCAAGAGGAGCAGAGGTGAGTATTTCTATTTTTTTTGTTTTTTTTTTTCAAATAGTTGATATCCTTTAATATCCTTCCTTCACAGTTCTGGGCACCACAAATATCTTCACCTAAGAACTTTCTAAGTAACTTTCTGTGAATGAGAAAAAAAACCCTATTCCATAATGTAAACCGAACACAATGGGGGTCATTTACTAAAGGCCCGATTCACGTTTTCCCGACGTGTGACTTGAATATTTCCGATTTGCGCCAATTTTCCCTGTATTGCCCCAGGATTTTGGCGCACGCGATCGGATTGTGGCGCATTGACGCCGGCATGCACGCGACGGAAATTGGGGTGCGTGGCCAAACGAAAACCCGACGGATTCGGAAAAACCGCCGCATTTTTTTAAAAAATATGTGTCGCGGGACTCGTGCTTACCTTCACCAGGTATAGGCTCGTGCATTCCGGGGGGCCTCGGGGAACTTCAGCGCAGCAGCGACACCTGGTGGACGGCGGAGGAACTACCTTAGTGAATCGCCGGAAGACCCGAATCCACTGCACAAAACGCACCACTGGATCGCGAATGGGCCGGGTAAGTAAATCTGCCCCAATAGCTCTATAGTCCCTTCTATATTCAGATTTTGTAACATCTAACTTGTAGGAACAATGGAAGGACCAAGATCTGCTTCCACGTTGAAGAACCCATATTGTTCACCAATATGAAGCCACCCATGGTTCTGTCAGCAGCCATCTTGTATTTGAGAGTCTGCCATCCAGTTGGGGCAATCCCATTAATAGAGAAACTATGGAAATTTCTCATTGCAGCCCATGAAAAACTTTCGAATGCAAGTTTTTGATCCAAATAGACTCCACTAATTCCTTGCCAGAGCTTATAGAATTTGCACTGACAATTACACTCGACGTCTCGGATTCCCATGAACCCCTCTCGCGTCTGAATGGTGGGTGACACAGTGAAAAGGAAATGGCACTTGACAGGGCTATGAATATAAGTGCCAACCTTAAGAAGAGGCAGGGGAAGAAGAGGAGTCTACAATGAAGCAAGCCTAGTTTTGCGGCTGAGGATGCTTCATTGTAATGGCTTTTGACAGAGCAGAGAATGATGCTAACGACTTATTGAGGAGCTCAGCAATCATGTGCGAGGGAAGGCGAGTCCCCAGCCGCACGGGACGCCAGCACATGAGTCATACTGCAACAATTTTGCCCATCGGCCATGAAATCACAGCGCTTCAGTTACAGCTCTTATTAGATGCAGTTAATGTTTTCCTACTGTACACATCCCACTATACTGGAAGCACTTCCAAGAAGAGCTGCTTGATTAACCCCTTTATGCCTTAAAATAAACTGAGGTTTGTCTCGAAGACCGATTTATATTCATAGCAATTGACTATTATAGCTCCATAGGATAAGTAGAGGACTTATGGCTAACAAGAACCACTACAGAACCTAAACTACCTCATTGCTCAGGTACAGGGATCGGAGTCAAGTATAAGAAAATTGCCATCGCTTGGAATTTGGCATGCAATGGCTCTTTAAGACAACCATTACCTAAGCAAACTCATAACTAACAAGGAGCTGACACTTTCAGGTTCTGGTTCACCGTGTTCGGCCAAACCCAATCCTACAAGTTCGAGTCTAGGATTCGCCAAACCCAATCCTGTAAGTTCGAGTCTAGTTACCTGAAAAATGAGCAAACACTTTCAGGTTCTCGTTCACCAAGTTCGGCCAAACCAAATCCCTTAAGTTCGATTCTAGAATCGGCCAAACCCAATTCTGTAAGTCTAGGAGTCTAGGTACCTGAAATCAAACGCTCACCCCTTCCAATAAGACTGCACCGATTGTGGTCATTACCAAATTAATCCCGCCTGAAAAGCTCCTATGTTGTCATCGGGGAACGACTACACTAGGAAAAATGCTGGCATGTATGTGCCACCGGCATCTAAACAGTTAACCAGTGCCAGCACCGATTGCAGGTGTCACTAGCAAGGGTTGAGCCTCAACACCATACTTGCACATTGTTGGTCTCCTCATCGCTAGTCATAACCCATGGCCATAGAAGTGCCATGCTGTGGGATCCAGGAGACCAGATACATACACAAAATAGCAATGCCTCTGGGCGCAGGCATGATGGTGGCCATTAGAGCTCGTAACCCATATGCTGACCATGTGGAGACCAAGAGAACTCAAAAAATGATGTGGAATCCTAAAGGATGTCAGGGAAGAGCATGACTCAAGAATTTATATTCCCAAGTCAACTTTAAAGACACTTCTGAAGGGTTTCCTAAGGCACAGGATATGAGATATCCACAAAACACAAACTTCTCTTCCCGGGTTAAAAACATAAAAAGTTTCATAATTGATCCAAAGTTATGTTAAAGTGTCTTTAAAGAGGTTTCTCATCCTCTTTTCCCAGTAATCTACAAAGCAAATGATGCAGGGACTGAAGATGTGAAACAAGGCTCCTCAGAAGAGAATGAACGGAGCTGTTCTCCTCGGCTCCTCCAATGCTTTTCATCAATGACCCCTTTTGTGTAAATAATTCCTTGTCGTCTTGTTAACAGATTTTCAGACAACAAGGGGGGTCACCATATCGCCCATTGTGGGAGTCTGGATAAAGCCTCTGACTAACAGCTACAGCCATACAACAGAAGAACTTTGCCCCTTCTTTTAGAGACAAGATCCCATCAGCTGTGTGATTTTTGGATGTTGACACGGAATGGGAAAACTGCCAGAACATGATGTAGAAATGTAGAGATCTATGTCACGGTGATATAAGACCTGCAGGAGGTTCAAAGGTTGGATTCAAAATACCTAAGAGTTGTGTCGATACTAGGAAACGAAAGGGACTATTGAGTTCAGGAAATGGAAATTTATCCACGAACGAAGCCACTAAATTCTTGACAGTGATGGGTTACGCTAGTTGGCCAACGGGTCTAGTGGGTAGAGTAACACAGCTAATTTGAAGCTCAGTCCCCGTCTGATTGAGAAGATATCCATTTCGTCTTTATCTCCTACTACACTGGCTCCAAAATTTTAAGGCTAATAGCCTTTGGAATTGCCTATTATGATCAATGATCAACCATTGATATGTAGGATTCTAACATCGATACATAGACCCAGTTTTAGGTAGTGGAAGACCGATTGATGACCCCACTTGTGATGAAATCCCTAAACACACATTTCACCAACTCATTTCTTCATCCCAAAATGTTAAAATCCCGGGAACAAGTCATCATTATTATTACCATAATAGCAGCTGCTGATGGAGACCCTACAGACATAACCGCGGCTCATGGAGCCAATCGGCCGTTTTTATACATCGACAAAAACTCGGCACACGTTTTACTTTTCCAAAATATTTTTATTGCTGCAAAGATTTATGAGAACAAGGTTATGGGAAACACATTGTATTGAAGGAAAAGGTGTGTAAAATACTGCCGCTGGCCCTGGCTGTGGGCCCTGCGCAATAACGTCATCACTCAGCTCTCCAATGGCATTTTACAGCATGAAATCCCCCTTTCTGAGCTTATATATACAGACCTGCTGCTTTCTGTAGATGTAGAGACCTCTATGTAGGGTGGGCTACAGGTTTCAGTAGGCCCCTGGGCGACAGAGTCTCAGTGGGTCCCTTTGCAGTGAACTCCTGTGGCAACATTAAAAATTCTGAAGCTAAAACGGTCTCCTGTTCCCTAAAATATTCCCTAGTTTATCATCCCAAACAGCCCAGTCATGGTTATTTTATATAAAGCCCCCTCACCCCTTTTGAATCCAGTAGCTCTGGGCCCCAGCACTTGCCCGGGCATGCCTAGTGCTGACACCGGCCCTGCCTCTATGGACAACTATTGGCTTCAGGTTGGATATTCTTTAGCGATAAACTTGAGCTAAATTTGTCTTTTGCAGTAGGTGTGTTTGCAACTTAAACACCTTCATGCAACTTTAACACAACTTTTCTAACTGGATCTGAAAAACCTGTGCAGCAAGTCGTGACCACATGGGGTCCATTCATGTCTATCGAAGAAAAACCTATTAAAAGGGATTTCTGATCTGCTTAGAAAACTCCAATCAGCTTTTACAAGTGAGCGCGAAATGCAGAACTTCTGGCTGAAGTCCATGTTTGGCTAGCAATCTTCAGCACAGATCTGAACCTTGCAGTTTGGGGTTGACTCATCACTACTCATGACCACCAACTCTTCTGACCCAACCAGGAGTTTCAACATTCCGGTTTATGCCACTGTACAGTAACATACAAAATATATTACTATGGTAACAACTGTCAAAGTTGTAGAACCGTGCAAATTTAACGAAGATCCAAAATGCCCCCTATAGAGTGTTGTCCACAAATGCTTATTGATGGCCTACCTTCAGAAGCCAACAGCTGGTCCGAAACAGTCGATCAGTGAGGGGCAAGACGTGGTCCCCTAACCAATCACCGATGGATTGCCTATCCTGGAGTTGGGCCATCAATATAAATTTGTGGACTGCACCCTTGACCTGGTCATAAAGTTTAGGGTTCCAACACTTATTCAGTGGACATCCCAATGTCTATATCCACCATTCCCGAAACATGTAGGCTTGGCCCAAGCCATTACAAGTGTTGGATCCCAATTACCCAACATCTACTTCGGAGTATCAATACCTTGAAAGCATCAACAGTAAGGCGTTCCGACTCAAAGCCCTGTAAAGGTCCTGTGCCCTGATAAGGTTCTAAATAATATGATAGGGTTAACATGCCATTCAGATGTCAATCAATTCTGAATAATAAAGCTTTATGTGCCCAACATGCTCAACACCGACGACAAATCCACCAGCAGCAGCTTGTTGATGGTTTCCAGTTCGCAGAACGTATACGTTTTATATAAAACACATTGCAGGTGATGCAGATATGTAGCAGAGAAGCCGGATTTTTCCATTTTCTGTAGTCTGTAGAGCCAACGTTAATGAATGGTAGAACTGTAAATCAGTTCATATAATAATTAATAGCGTATTTTAAGGTATTTATTAGTATTTTATCCCAAGGATCAGGAAATGGCCTCCGGGGTAACATGACCCGAAAAAGTTCCTACTATAAATTAATGTAGACAAGAACCTGGATAAAGTAGAACAACAGCAAAACCCTGTAAAGTGGCGATGTGAAATCCTAGTGTTCCCTTTGTACTTATACGGTATTATTTATAAGGCAGGGTCCCAATTACCGTATATTAAATGAAGGAAACAGTAAATTCCCCTCTTGACTTAAGGCCGCGGTTTATAGAAATAGACTGTGGTGTCATTTCCCGGCCTCCGTTTTTTTAAAATCCTGGATCTTTTTTTCCTTCGAAATTTCTGATTATCTTTCAATTGGTGAAAAAGCCGTCGGAATTTGCAGAGCGGTTATAATAACACGAGGCAAAGGCGAACGATCTCCCGGAGATTATAATCTTAATGGAAATTCAGTGCAGGTTATTGACTCGGGATCGGGAAGTAGACCCAACGCCACCGGAAAATGTAGGATATGGAGGATATTGGAATCATCGGAGCACCGGAGGGCAATTTAGGGGCGGGTTTATTCATGACAAATTAGAGACCCCTTTGTGGAGAACACTAACAAAACTCAATGGAAAGTCATAAAACCCTTGAAAAGACCCCAAACTCTATCATAGACCCTAAAACTCACGCTCCACCCTTGTTATGATATGTCATGTGGGACCAATGGGTTACCAATGGGACATCTGTTATGGTGTCACATTGAGCCAGAAGTGGGGGGCTTTATTAGTTTTTTGGGATCTATTGCAGTTTATGGGGTTGGGTCTGGGGTCATTGTTCGTTAAATGTTACCTATTTGGAGTCTGATCTTAGGTCTGTACCAATTAAGAGGTAAGATCTAGGATCTGTATTAGTTAAAAGGGTCTGGGGTCTGTATTAGTAGAGGGGATCTCATCTGGTGTCCGTTAGTTTAAGGGGTCTACCATTTTCGGTATCTATCTAGCATCCATATGATTTGTAAGGGGTCTGTATGGTTTATGGTGTCTGGTCAGCATTCACTAGAGTTTAAAGGACATCTACCACCAAGATGAAGAACTGTATGCAAATGAGCCTGAGAGGCTCCAGAATCCATAGGTGTTAATGGAACCTGGAGCCCCTAAGGCTCGGTTGCATACAGTCTTTCATCCTGGTGGTAGATGTCTTTTATGGAGTCTTTAGAATTTAAGGGGTCTGATTTGGGGTCTTCACCACTTAAAGTTTTAATGATTTCCTTGCTACCCGCGTCTGCCGGGCGTCCTGGTCGCTCCTCATCAAAAACGGATGTTCGCTCACGTTTAAATTGGTTGAACCAATATCTAACTGCGGTCATAGATGGCGAAGTGTCCCCATAAACAGCACCTAACTTTGCTTTTATCTCCTCGCATTTTTTCCCAAAAGCGAATTACCGAACGATACCGCTCTTTTTCCAGCGAAAATCACGAAACGCGTCAAATGGCTGCCAAATCCAAACCAACCAATCAGTCTGCAACTTGTTTTGCCGTCGTTTGATAGATGGCAGCCCCCGATGATAACACCAACTTCCCTCAGGAACGCCCTCTGTCGTTAAACACTGGTACTTATTGAACCGCCCTCGTACATCTGTATACAATGAGCTCCCCCTAGTGGAGACATTTCAGATTTACATTCCAATTTCCAGCAAGGTTAAAGGACACCGGAAGATTTTTGTTAACTATCTGAGTTCATAATACGGCGGCCATCGCTCACAGCTGTGGACCAGGACTAGTTGACGGAAGAGTGTAGGAAGCCATTGCCGTAATCCATCCTTCATCTCACTCAGGTAACGCTGCCTTACGGAGGGAGTCCTGCAGGAAACAGTTGTGTGACTTGGAAATCCTGTGGGAACATGTGCTACATCCTACTCCGGAATGTAACAGGCGGAGACAGCGGGAGCCAATAAACCATCTGTTACTAATGAATATAAATGAATGTACAGTATACACTGGTTATAGGTTATTTTCACTATTGCTGGTTGTAGTTCCTCCCTTCAGCCTATAGGGGTCGGTATGGTATAATACCGCCATACAGTGCCTATAATAATAACCATTATGCTGCCCAACAGCCTCATCCTACAGTTCTGCTACATGCAATACCTTACAATGCCCAACCTCAGCACCATATAGTACTGTATGCGTATACTGCAATACAAGGCCAATAGACACATTACACCTGTCAGCAGGAGTGACCATACAGACTGCAGCCAGTGCTATGTATTGTCCCTGGAGAGATGTGTAATCAATCAGGCCTTTCTATGTTGTTAGTAGCAGCAGGACTGTGATATATGGATTTATATACCAGGATTGTAGCTCCTCCCAGTGCACTGGGGGTGTCCTCACACTGCTGTGTTCTGTGCTCTCTGCAGCCAGTGTTATGTATGGTCCCTGGAGAGATGTGTAATCAGACCTCACACTGCTGTGCTCTGTGCTCTCTGAAGTCAGTGTTATGTATTGTCCCTGGAGAGATGTGTAATCAATCAGGCCTTTCCTTGTTGTTAGTAACAGCAGGACTGTGATATATGGATTTATATTCCAGGATTGTAGCTTCTACAAGTGCACCGGGGGTGTGTCCTCACACTGCTGTGCTCTGTGCTCTCTGAAGTCAGTGTTATGTATTGTCCCTGGAGAGATGTGTAATCATGTGTATGTCAGATCTTTGTGTGCATGCTGGAAAAGTACGCACACAGACTATGATATATGAATTTATTAGTCCAGGATTGGTGCGTCTCCTAAGTGCACGTCTGTGCTTTGTATCAGTTGTTCTTGGCATTGATCTGCCAAGTAGTAGCACACTGCGAGAGCTAGGAGCACAGCAGTGTGAGGACACACCTCTGTACACTGAGAGAAGCTACATTACCATCTTCTGTTGTTAGAGCATGACTGTGATACCTGGTTTATATTCCAGGATTGTAGCTCTCCAAGTGCACCGGGAGGGGGGGGGGGTGTTTCCACACTGCTGTGCTCTGTGCTTCCTGGACCAGTGTTAGTGTGTGTTCCTGGAGAATTTGTAATCAACCTTTGTGTACGTTGTTAGTAGTAGCAGGACTGTTATACTGGATTTATATCCCAGTTTTTTTAGCTTTTCCAAGTCATGGGGCACGTCTTGACACTGCTGTGCTCTGTCTCTCCTGACTGAAATGCTCCACAGCCCTTTTCCACACCAGCACAGGTGAATCTGTAGCATGTTTCTGGTGGATAGTAGAGACCGGACTTGCTCGAGGGGAGGAGCGTTGGGCAAAAGCACAGCAGTGTGAGGACAACCCTTGTGAAAAGATAAAATCCTAACACAGTCTTGCTGTCTACTACACAACAAAGGATGATGTTACACACCTCTCCAGGACTATACTTAACACCTGGCTGCACGACACAGCAGTGTGAGGATTACACCCTTGGAAAAGATAACATCCTGGAATATAATCTATATATCACAGTCCTGCTGCTACTACTGACAATCATCACAAAGTCTGATACACATGTCAGATGTTTTTGTATCTCATCCTTTCCCCACACATACGAAGCTTCTGAAATTCATCCTCGTGACGAAGCACCAGGAGAAAGGGTGCATGAAATGTGAGCTTCCACCTCCTCCCTGCCTCGGCAGAGCCAGATTTGTATCTTGTGATCAGTCAATAATGTAGCAACATCTTGCGCTCCGGTCCGTGGCTAGGTACTTTATTAAGCATTCCTACCTTACTAAAATGCGGCAGTCTCCCAAGGACATCCACGGAGAGCCCGGCCGCTCCAGTGATGGCAGGCAGCCATTCGCACCCGCCAAATCCTCCTAGTGATCCTGGACCCGGAGGCCAAAACAACAGGGATTATATTCATGTCACAGGTTTGCGCAAATGTTTCCTACGGAGGGAAATTCCAGAATATTCTCTGATAACATTCACGTATATGTGCAAAGATCGGAGCCTGACCCCGGACCCTGCGAAAAGAGATACGAACCCGAAGATCCAATTCAACAGACTACATTATAGTTTCGGCACAGACTTCCAGTGGTCAGACACAATAATAAACATGTCGTACGATGTTATAACATCGCGAGCCGTCCCATGAAGGGGAGGGTGGTGGAGGCGGAGGCAAGTCCTCATGTGTGTACAAACTTTAACCAGAAATATGAACAGTTTTACCAAGTATGTAACTGAGAGTGACACTGCCAAGGGCGTCGGTGCCAGTCCAGGGATAGTGCTGCCGCGAAATCTGCCTTTTAACTCCTCCCCTATGCTGATTACAGAAAAGGTCTGTCTGACATTACTGGCCCTCTCATATTGAGATTTTCGATGCTTTTCGGTGTGTTATGGCTGTTGCAAGGAACCTACATTCTACAATCCGCATTTTTTGGGGGCCCGCCAAGAATAGGGGGCCCCACTATGACTACAAAACAGGGACCAATAGCTTCTGCACCACTATTTGTATGGATTTATGCATTAGGGGGCCCCCAGTTGCTTGGGGCCCATAGATACCGAATCCTGCCCAGTTATACGCCCTTGTGGCGTCGGTAACATGCCGGGCATTCCCAGGGTCCAATTCAAAGTGTATGAGCGCATCATCATATGTCCTTGTCAAAGAGCTACTGGCAAAGGCTAATTTGAGTAAGATCTGGGCACTTCCCAGGAATGGGACCGCCTTTATGGCACTTGCCTCTATATGCCTCTAATGGAATTGTGAAAGGGAACCTAATCACAGTTTTACCCCACAAACTCAGGTCAGGAGGATGACATGCTGTTCTAGAAATTCCTTCTTAGATATGAAAAATCTCACTCATTTACCTATAAAAAAAATCTCCCGCGCAAGTCAGTTCAATAGGTGACTCTGTTCACGTTTATTTCACATGATGAGTCAAGTTTAGTGATTGCAGGGTAGTGTCTCCTCTTTTCTATAGCACCTACGAAACATGATTGGTTGTGTCTATATAAAAAGAGACAGGAAATATTCTGAACAGAACATGGGAACGATAAGACATTAGAAAAAAGGTGGCAAACTGTATGCTTATCGAAGACTAAATTTCGAACAGTCTAAGGCCCGTGTATCACAGGTTATGTAGCTTCCCAAAGAAATAGTTCTTAATTACTCTGAACTAAGAGATCTTATCTTATATGACACCAGCAGCATGTTCTATTTAGATAAATTGAAATCAGGGTTAGGTGACACTTTTCCTCAACCACTAACTTGATCTCATCTATGTGAACATGAGGTGAGAAGGTCATATTTGCCTGACTTTAGAGGGAAACTTGCTTTATAGGTAACAGGTGAAGATTTCTAGAGGAGACATTTCATCCCACTGAGGCGGGCGTTGTTTAGTGTCGGTAAAATGGTGACAGGCTTCCATTTAACATAGGATGAATCGTAATCAACTGCCCTAACCCCTTAAATCACCCTCAGATGGTATTATTTAGTTGCAGAAAGATACACTAGTTTGCAAACTACATATCCCAGCACTGCTCCGGGCAGGGAGTTTGCTGCGTAGCAGATACACTAGTACTACTGAATGGGAGCATGCACTTCTAACCAGAGGGATTGACTTATGTAAGCGATGCTTTCTGTATTCATAGCCCGATCTCCCTTCTCAGTGACAAAGCCCCCCATTGTGATGATTGTCAACTCTTAAGATGTGAATCGTTTACAATCCTTGGCTTCATGTCTACAGAGTTTTATAGACATTACTAAGTTTCCGGATGATGTTTTCTCACTCATTCCAAAAACACCCCCCCCCCAATCTCGTGGCTGAGAACACAGGTGTAATATACAGCATACCGCTATGGGTGCATGACCTCCCGCTCCCATCATTGGCACGCCGGATTATTGTTGGTGACAAGTTGTGAGGGAAGTTGTCCGCTCAAACAGTCACAACAAGTTTTCTCCCATGATCCATCCGGCATGGCGATGTGAAGGGCGAGGAGGGAAAACAAAAACCTGGGAAAAATAACAATGTCACAAAACAAAATACCGTCCAATTCACATATTAGCGCCAAATCAGCTGAAGACAGCGCGCCCAAAATCGATTTGTGTGTTTTGTCTGTAGTTTGTCCCCTTTTTTTTATGATTTGTGTGTTATTGCCTGGTTTACTTTTTGTTCATAATTTATGATGAGCTAACATATCAGCTTCTCCCCCAGCTCCCCAGCATACAAGCACCCTACGGTGGAAATTTCTGGAATTGTGGCGGCTATCGATACAATATCTTGTATAGATTGTTATTTGAAGAGAAACTCACACATTGGTGGCGTGATTACTACAAGGGTTCGAATCGCACACTTGCGTTGGGTTCCACAACGTTTTCGGTTTGCATATGCAATTGCCGGGATTTTGGCGACTCGTATCGGATTGTGAGGCGCAATCGCGCATGGAATGGCACGCGACGGCAAATCACGGTGGGGACATGGCCATCGAAGAAGAAGGCTCTGGGGGCTTATTACCAGAAGATCGTTTTGCTGGACCTTCACAGGCTGTATAACTGTTCTAAATAATAACCTACCTCCCCTCACCACCCTTCCACTTCTCGCCCACACTGCCTTGATGTATCTCACACAATGGGAGAAAGATGATGCTGGACAAGTGTAACAGCGCTGTTGAAGCTGATAGTAATGAGAGCTGGTCTCTGATGTTAACTCTTCAGGGCCGCTTACGTCTCATTGCATAGTGATTGTGAATTTTAGAGGAAGCGAGTGCACAATGGATTGAACAAATTAAGCACAGTCCTGGTGCCTGGCATCTATGAGTCTGCCTGGATTATCAGGAAGGATTTAATAATAGTAATCTCTTTAAGGACAAGCCTCATGCAAACCATAACAGACACACGATAACTAAGCATCACCACTCTAGCTATAGAAAACCTTGGCTCATCATTCAAAGGTATGCTACAGCTATATGTACACATCTCCTATCAGGATAATGTGTTCCTGTGGGTATCAGACAATAAACATTCCCTTCTGCTGCATGGGATCTGTCTGCTGTCATACTCCGTCTACTAAGCGCCCTAAATCACCTTTAAAATGTTGCCTATTTGTGTACACATCTTCTATGCGGTCATTGTTCTCCTGGTACCAGACAACAACAACCACTGTGTATCCTGATTCTAGAATCATGCTATCCCATCTCTTTGCTTCTACTGATCACATTTTTTTTTTGTGGGGGGCAGATAGTGGAGAGATTGTACTCATAATCAGATCCCATGGTGCAATCTATATCAGGTAGATCAAACTTTAA
The DNA here is from genome assembly GCA_019512145.1 of Engystomops pustulosus. Classification (NCBI taxonomy): domain Eukaryota; kingdom Metazoa; phylum Chordata; class Amphibia; order Anura; family Leptodactylidae; genus Engystomops; species Engystomops pustulosus. The sequence goes on from WNYA01000582.1 coordinate 37,075, forward strand.
GGATTTTATGACAATGTTTGGGTCTGAAGCTGAATTTCATTTATGGCTTAAGTTTTCTTCTGGATAATATGGAAATGTCTGTAATTGATAGTTGATTTTCAGAATAATTTTTTTACAAGGCCAATAGTTATATGTTTGGTGCGGAGCCTTGACCTTGTGCTTCTCTTGTATCACTCTGTATGCTGCATGGAGCCGCACTCCCGGCCACAATGTCTCCCTCCCACCCCATAAGATTATGGAAGTCACTGCAGCGTTCTTTAATCCGAGCTTCCAAGATAATAGCAATGAATCTATATCCAATGCAGGCATGGCACCACATCTAAGTGGTTTTCATACCTGCAGACTATCAGCTCGGAAATCTCCTGTCAAACCGGCAGACCTTCTCTAGCCCGTGATGTTATTCATAAGGACACAAAAAGTTACACTAACAAAATAATATCTGTTAGACTTAAAAACAACCTAGAGAACTTATCCTGTATATAACCGGGGACAACTATAACCTCCTATACATAATTAATACTATATAATGCCCCCTATGTACAAGAATATAACGACTATAATACTGCCCTCCATGTACAAGGAATATAACTCTACATCTGCCCCTATGTACAGGAATATAACTACTAATATACTGCCCCTATGTAAGATATATACTATAATACTGCCCCTATGTTACAAGATATAACTACTCTAATACTGTCCCCCTATGGTTCAAGAATATAACTACTATAAGATACTACCCTATGAAGGATATAACTACGATACTACTGCCCCCTATTACAAGAATATAACTACTACTAATACTGCCCCCTATGTACAGAATATAACACTATAATACTTGCCTCCTATGTACAAGAAATAACGACTATAATACTGCCCCCTTGTACAGAATACTACTATAATACGCCCCCTATGTACAAGAATATAACTACTATATATTTGCTGCCTCCTATCTACAAGAGTATAACTACTATAATACTGACTCCTATGTACAAGAATATAACTACTATAATCTCCCCCAATGTACAAGAATATAACTACTCTAATACTGCACCCTATGTCAAGAATTACTACTATCATACGTCCCCTATGTACAGGAATATACTGCTATAATACTGCCCCCTAATGTACAGGATATACCTACTATAAATACGGCCCCTATGTACCAGAATATAACTACTATAAGACTACCCCTATGACAGGATATAACTACTATATACTGCCCCTATTTACAGGAATATAACTACTATAATACTGCCCCTATGTACATGAATAAACTACTATAATACTGCCCCCTATGTACGGAATATAACTACTATAATACTGCCCCCTATGTAACAGAATTATTAACTACTATAAGACTGCCCCGTATGGTACAGAATATACTACTAATTCCTGCCCCCTATGTACAGAAATATAACTACTAATACTGCCCCCTATGTACAGAATTAACTACTATAATACTGCCCCCGATGTAAGAATATAACTACTATAATACTGCTCCCCTATGTACAGGAATATAACTACTATAATACTGCTCTATGTACAAACTATAATACTAAATACTGCCCCCTATGTATAGGAATAAACTCTAGATACTGCCCCTATGTAACATGAATATACTCTATAATACTGCCCCCTATGTACAGTATATACTACTATAATACTAGCCCCCTATGTACAGGAATCTAACTACTATAATACTGCCCCCCTCTTTCAGGAATATAACTACTATAATACTGCCCTTTTCAAGAATATACTACTCTAAATACTGCCCCCTATGTAACAGAGATAACGACATAATACTGCCCCTATGTAAACACAATATAACACTATAATACTGCCCCTATGTACAGGGATCTAACTACTATAATATGCCCCTATGTACAAGAATATACCTACTATAATACTGCCCCTATGTACAGATATAACTACTATAATCTGTCCCCCTTTGTACAGGCACTATAACTACTATAATCCTGCCCCCGATGTACAAGAATATAACTACTATAATACTGCCCTCTATGTACAAAAATATACCCTACTATAATACTGCCCCCTATGTACAGGAATATACTACTATAATACTGCCCCCTATTACAGAATATAACTACTCATAATACTTCCCCCTATGTACGGAATATACTACTATAATACTGCCCCCTATGTACAAAATATAACTGTTATCTCTGCCCCCTATGTACAGGACTATAACTACTATAATACTGCCCCCTATGTAACAGGATTAACTACTATAAGACTGCCCCTATGTACAAGAATATAACGACTATAATACTGCTCCCTATGTTACAAAGATAACTACTATAATACGCCCCCTATGTACAAGAATATAACGACCTATAATACTGCTCCCCTATGTACAATAATATAACTACTATAAAACTGCCCCCTATGTAAGAATATTAACTACTATATACTGCCCCCTATGTCAGGAATATCACTACTATAATACTTACTGCCCCCTATGTACAGAATAGACTACTATAATACTGCCTCCTGTGTACAGAATATAACTACTATAATACTGCCCCCTATGTACATGAATCTAACTACTATAATACTGCCCCCTATGTACAAGAATATAACGAACTATAATACTGCCTCTCCTATGTACGGAATATCCCTACTATAATAATGCCCTCCGCCTATGTAAAGACTATAACTACTATTAATACTGCCCCTATGTACAGAATATAACTCCTAAATACGGCTCCCTATGTACAGATATAACTACTATAATACTGCCCCCTATGTAAGGAATATAACTACTTAATACTGCCCCCTATGTACAGGAATCTACACTATATTACTGCCCCTATGTCAGGAATATAACTACTATAATACTGCCCCCTATTTAGCAGAATATAACTACTATAATACTGCACCCCATGTACAAAATATAACTACTATAATACTGCCCCTATTTAAAGAATATAACTACTATAATACTGTCCCCTAAGTACAAGAATAATAACTACTTAATACTGCCTCCTATGTACAAGATATACGACTATTAATACTGCCCCCTATGTACAAGAATATCCCTACTATATACTGTCCCCCTAATTACACTAATATAACTACATATACTGCCCCCTATTACAGAATATAACTACTATAATACTGCCCCCTATGTACAAGAATATAACTACTATAATACCTGATCCCTATGTACAGAAATAACTACTTTGCTACTGCTTCCTATGTACAAAATATAACTACTATACTACGGCCCCTATGTACAAGAATATAACTACTATATACTGCTCCCATGTACAAGAATTAACTACTATAATACTGCCCCTATGTACAGGAATATAACTACTTTAACACTGCCTTCCGATGTCAGACTATAATCTACTATAATACTGTCCCCTCTGTACAAGAATATAACTACGATAATACATACGCCGGCCGTTTTGTCTCCTTCAATGTTTGTCGGAAGCGGTCCAATAAACTACTGTAGTGTGTCCAGTGTTAACTCTTCTTTTCCTAACGAAAATCCCTGGTGGATGACGCCGCCGTTCGAATCCAAAAAATCGCCGCCATTGCAACTTTTCAGGCGAATGCGGAACATCTCATTTCAAAATCATTCTTCTACACCTTGAGCAGATTCGCTGGAGAAATCCATTGTTTGGATTGTTACTTAGTTTATGGTATGTAAATGAAGTGAATCCGAGGGTTTTCATTCAACGCGACAAACTCGACGCAAAAACTCTTCATTACTTCGGAATTTCGCTTAATTGCCTCAAACTAAATTGCTCCAAACACGAGCGCTTCAAGTTCCAGCCGCAATCCGCTTGTGTCCACCGTGAACCCATCGGGCCGACAATTTTTTCATTTGCCAACTTATATATTCAATATGAATTGTGCCGTTCCGGTGGACGCACCTACGGTTCGTTCTGCTACTTCGCGCACTTTTCGTTTGTCGATCAGCGAGTATCAATGTCGCTGGACTGTTAATGATTTCCTGCACCGCGTCTACGGCGTCTGGTCGCTCCTCTTTTATTCAAAAACGGATGTTCGCTCAACGTTTAAAGTGGTTGAACCAATACTAAACTGACGAGGTCTAGATTGGCGAGTAGTGTCCCCATAAAAGCACCCTAACTTGCGGCTTTTTATCTCTCTCTCTCAGCATTTTTTCCCAAAAGCGATTTAAGGCCGAACGATACCGCCTTTCTGTTTTCCATCTTAGCGAAATAATCTACGAAACGCACGGTCAAATGGCTGCCAAATCCAAACCAACCAACAGTTCTGCAACCTTTTGGTTTGCCGTCGTTTGTAGATGGCAGCCCCCGAGATAAACACCAACTCCCTCAGGAGCGCACTCTGTCAGTTAAAACACTGGTGGTACTTATTGAACCGCCCCGTACTCTGTTATACAATGAGCTCCCCCTAGTGGAGCCATTTTTCGATATTACATTCCATTTCCACAAGGTTAAAAGGACACACGGAAGATTTTTGTTAAACTATCTGAGTTTCATAATACGGCGGCCATCGCTCACAGCTGTGGACCAGACTATGACGGAAAGTGTAGGAGCCCATTGCCCGTACTCCATCCTTCGAATCTCACTTCAGGTAACGTGGCCTTACGAAGAGGGAGTCCTGCAGGAAACAGGTTGATTGTGACATGGTGGAATCTGTTGGGAACATGTGACTTTTTTTTTTTTTTTGTAACCTCCTAACTCTCCGGAAATGTATAACAGGCGAGACAAAAAAAGCGGAGCAATAACCATCTGTTCACAATGAATATACAGAATATGTACATGTATACATGGTTATATAGTTAATTAATATTGCTGGATAGTTCACATTGTCAGCTTGTGGATGTGTATTTTTTCTTCCCTATGGTGGTCGTAGGAATACCGCCATCGTAACGTATAATATAACCTTATGCATGCCCCAACAGCCTCATCCTACAGTTCTGTACATGCAATACCTTACAATGCCACCCTCAGCAGCATATAGTACTGTATGCGTATAATGCCTTACAAGGACAATAGACAATCAATTATTACCACTGTCAGCAGGAGGACTACACTAAGGCTGCAGCCAAGTTCGTCTGGTTGTCCCTGATGAAGTTTGTAATCATCAGCCTTTTCTATGTTGTTAGTAACAGCAGGACTGTGATATATGGATTTATATTCCAGGATTGTAGCTTCTACAAGTGGGCCACCGGGGGGTGTCCTCACACTGCTGTGCTCTGTGCTCTCTGCAGCCAGTGTTATGTATTGTCCCTGGAGAGTGATGTGTAATCAGAACCTCACACGTGCTCTGTGCTCTCTGCAGCCAGTGTTATGTGTAGTTGTCCCTGGAGTAGATGTGTAATCAACCTCACACTGCTGTGCTCTGTCTCTCTGCAGCCAGTGTTATGTATTGTCCCTGGAGAGATGTGTAATCGACCTTGTGTATGTTGTATATTAGCAGCAGGACTGTGATATATGGATTTATATTCCAGGATTGTAGCTTCTACAAGTGCACCGGGGGTGTGTCCTCACACTGCTGTGCTCTGTGCTCTCTGAAGTCAGTGTTATGTATTGTCCCTGGAGAGATGTGTAATCAGATCTTTGTGCATGCTGAAAGTAGCACCAGGACTATGATATATGGATTTATAGTCCAGGATTGTAGCTTCTCCAAGTGCACTCTGTGTTTACACTTGTTCTTGCATTGATCTGCCAAGTAGTAGCACACTGCAGAGAGCTAGGAGCACAGCAGTGTGAGGACACACCCTCTGTACACTGAGAGAAGCTACAATTACACATCTCTCTGTTGTTAGTAGCAGTGGTACTGTGATACCTGGATTTATATTCCAGGATTGTAGCTTCTCCAAGTGCACCGGGGGGGTGTTTCCCCACACTGCTGTGCTCTGTGCTTCCTGGAGCCAGTGTTATGTGTGTGTTCCTGGAGACATGTGCAATCAGACCTTTGTGTACGTTGTTAGTAGTAGCAGGACTGTTATACCTGGATTTATATCCCAGTTTTTTTAGCTTTTCCAAGTCACTGGGGGCACGTCTTGACACTGCTGTGCTCTGTGCTCTCTTGACTGAAATGCTCCACAGCCCTTTTCCACACCAGCACAGAGTGGAATCTGTAGCATGTTTCTGGTTGGATAGTAGAGCACGGATTGTCATCAGAGGGGAGGAGCTGTGTGGCAAACAGCACAGCAGTGTGAGGACACACCCTTGGAAAAGATAAATCCATAAATCACAGTCTTGCTGCTACTACTAACAACAAAGGACTGATTACACACCTCTCCAGGGACTATACCTAACACTGGCTGCACAGAGCACAGCAGTGTGAGGATACACCCTTGGAAAAGATAAAATCCTGGAATATAAATCTATATATCACAGTCCTGCTGCTACTACTGACAGCATACACAAAGGTCTGATTACACATCTCTCAGATGTTTTTTAATCTCGTCCTTTCCCCACCACATACAAAGTCTTCTAAATTCATCCTCTGACGAAGCACAGGAAGGTGCAGAATGTGAGCTCCACTCCTCCTGCTCCGCAGAGCCAGATTGTATCTGCTGTTTACGTCAATATCTGTAGCCAAAATCCTGCGCTCCGGCGGCTCGGTTACTTTATTAAGCATTTCCCGACCTTCTAAAGAGCGCGGCCTCCCCAAGGCATCCCGGAGGAGCCCGGCAGCTCCAGTGCAGGACCTTCAGCCACTCGCCCCATCCTCTAGTGATGCCTGGACCCGAGGCCAAAACAACAAGTGATTATATTCATGTCACAGGCTATTTGCGCAAATGTTTCCTACGGGGGAAATTCCAGAATATTCCACTGATAAAATTCACGTTATGTCAACAGATCGGAGCCTGACCCCGGACCCTGAGAAAAGAGATAGAACCCGAGATCCAATCAACAGGATCATTAATAGTTCTGGGCACAGACTCCGGGCAGACACAATAATAAAACATGTCCGTAGATTATAATCCGCCGCGTCCATGAGGGGAGGGGGTGACGACAGTCCTAATGTGTGTTACAAACTTTAACCAGATAACTGAAACTTTTACCAATTATGTAAATGAGGTGACACGTGCCAAGGGGGCGGTGCCAGTCCAGGGAAGTGCTCCGGATCTGCCTTTCTAACTCCTCCCCTATGACTGATATACAGGAAAAGGTCTTCTGACATCAGCATTTCGGTTTTGGCTTGTTGCATGGACCTTACATTCTACCAATCCGATATCTTGGGGGCCCCCAGAGACAAGGTGGGCCCCACTATGACATACAAAACAGGGAGCAATAGACTTTTTGCACCACTATTTGTAATGGATTTATGCATTAGGGGGCCCCCAGTGCTTGGGGCCCCATAGATACCGAATCCTGCCCAGTTATACGCCCTGTGGGTAACAGCCGGCATTCACAGGTCATAATTCAAAGTGTATGAGCGCATCATCATGATGGTCCTGTCAAAGAGCTACTAGGCAAGGCTAATGAGTAAGATCTGGAGCACTTCCCAGGAATGGGACCGCCTTTATGGCACTTGCCATCTAATTTGCATAATGGAAGTTTGAAAGGGAACCTATCACCAGGTTTTACCCCACTAAACTCAGGTCAGGAGATGACATGTCTGTTCTAGAATTCCTTCTTGAATGAAAAATCTCACTCATTTACCTATACAAATAAAATCTCCCGTGCAGTCAGGCAAATATGACTCTTTTCACTTTATTTTCACATGAGATGAGTCAAGTTTATTGATTGCAGGGGTAGTGTCTCCTCTGTTCTATAGCACCTACGAAACATGATTTTGGTGTCATATTAAAGATCAGGAACTCATCTTTCTACAGAACTGGACATACAGACACTTAGAAAAAAGGTGGCAACTGTATCTTTATCTACAGACTGAATTTCGAACTATGTCTTAAGCTGCCTGTATCTCAGGTTATGTAGCTCCCAAAGAAATAAGTCTTAATTACTCTGAAATAAGAGATCCTTATCTTTAATATGACACCAGCAGCATGTTTCTATGTACTATAGAATTGAAGATCAGGGCTTCTGAGTGACACTTTTCCTGCAACCACTAAACTTGACTCATCTCATGTGAAAATGAGGTGAGAAGAGTCATATTTGCCTGACTTTAGAGGAAATTTTCTTTATAGGTAAACAGGTGAGATTTCTAGAGAGGGCATTTCATACCCACCTGAGGGGGCTTGTTTAGTTGGGTAAAACCTGGTGACAGGCTCCCTTTAACTAAGGGATGAATCTTATCAACTGCCCAAACCCCTTTAAATCACCCTCAGGATGGTTATATTTAGTTGCCGAAAGTAACTAGTTTGCTAAACTACACACCCCAGCATGCTCCGGTGCAGGATTTGCGGTAGCTAACACATCTAGTATCTACTGAATGGGAGCATTGCACTTCTAACAGAGGGATTGCTTATGTAAGCGATGCTTTCTGTATTCAGCACGTCTCCCTTCTCAGTGACAAAGCCCCCATTGTGATGTCCCACTTAGATGTTAATCGTTACAACTTGGCTTCTGTCACAGAGTTTATATGACAATTAAAGTTCCGGATGGTTTTTTCTCCTCATTCCAAACAACCCCCCCCCCATCTCGGGTCTCCCCTAGGAACACAAGGTGTATATACACACATCAGGTCGGTTTCCAGTGACTCTCCGCTCCCTCATTGGACGCCGGATTATTTTGTGACAAGTGAGGAAGTTGACTGCTCAAACAGGCACAACATTTTTCATCCCTGATCCATCCGCAAGTCAGATGTGAGGGGAGGAAGAGGTGAAAAGCGAAAAATAAAAATGTCACAAAACGAAAATACCGTCTTTCTTTCCAAACACAGCGAAAACACCGGCGCCCAAAATCCGATTTGTGGTTTTGTTTGTTTTTTTTTTCCCCTTTTTTTTATGTTTGTGTTTCTTTGTTACTTTGTTTTCTCATAATTTATGATGATGAAACATATCAGCTTCTCCCCCCCTCCCCAGTACAAGCCCCTGACGGTGGAATTGTTCTGGAATTTGTGGCTATCTATACAATAATCTTTATAGATTGGTTATTTGAGAAGATAACATCACACATTGGTGGCGTGAGTTTACTAAAGGGTTCCGAATCGCACACTTGCGCTGTGGTTCCAAACGTTTCGGTTGCTCTGCATTGCCCGGGATTTTGGCGCCAACGATTCGGATTGTGGGCATCGGCGCATGGATGGCACCGCGACGGAAATCCGGATGGGGATCCATGGCCATCGAGTAGAAAGAGGCTCTGGGGGCTTATTAACCAGAAGATCGGTTTTGCTGGACTTACAGGCCTGTTACTGTCTACATTCCTACCACCCCTTCCCACTTCCACTTCTCGCCACACTGCCTTGATGTAATCTCACACAATGCGGAGAAGCTGATGCTGGACAAGGTAACACTGTGAAGCTATTAGCAATAGAGCTCTGGTTACCATTCTCAGGGGTCCGTTACAGTCCCTCATTGCATAATGTGATTGTGAATTTAGCGGAAGCGAGGCACTGGATCAACAAATTAAGCACAGTCCTGGTTGCCGGCATCTATAGTCATGTCCTGGTTATCAGGAATGATTTATAATATAAATTCCTTTAAGACGAAGCCTCATGCAAACTAACCAAACAACGATAACTAACTCACCACTACTAGCTATAGAAACAACTTGCTTCAGTCATTCAAAGTATGCTACAGCTATATGTAACAGCTCCTATGCAGGATAATGTTTTCCTGTGGCGTATGAAGCAATAAACATTCCCCTTCTGCGCCCATTGGGGGTCTGTATGTCTGTCATAATACGTCTATAAAGCACGCCCTGAAAATCATCTCATTGTTAAATGTTGGCCTAGTTTGTGTACACCATCTTTCTATGCAGGTCATTGTGTCTCCATGGAAGACCAGATCAACCAACCACTGTGTGTCCTGATTCTAGATCATGCTTCCAGTCTCTTTGCTTCTTACTGATCAAATTTTTTTTTGTTGGGGGGGCAGATAGTGGGAGATATTGTACTCAGATCAGATCCGCCTGGTGCATCTATATCATGTAGTATCAAACTTTTTTTTTAGGATTTTATGACAAATTTGCGGTCTGAAGCGAATTTTTTCCAAATGTTTATGGCTTAAGTTCTTTATGGATTAATCTGGAAATGTTGTAATTGATAGTTTGATTTTTCAGAATTATTTTTTTTTACAGGCAATAGTTAATATGTTTGGTGTCGAGGAGCCTTGACCTTGTTGCTTCTCTTGATATCACTCTGTATGCTGCATGGAGCCGCACTCCCCCGGCCACAATGTCTCCCCTCCACCCCATAATATTAAGGAAGTCACTGCGCGTCTCTTAATTTATCCGAGCTCCAAGCATATAGCAATGATCGATATGCCAATGGCAGAGCAGTGGGATAGGCACCAAATCGTAAAGTGAAGGGTTTACATACCTGCAGACTTCAGCTCGAAATATCCTGTCAAACCGGCAACTTCTCTACCCACAGTGATGTATATCATAGACACAAAAAAGTTACAACTCACAAATATATCTGTTAGACTTAAAATCAACCTATGAACTTATCCTGTATTAACCTGTGACAACTATAACCGCCTAGACCAATCGAAACTACTATAATCCTTTCTGGCCCCGATGTACAGAATAAACGACTATAATACTCCTCCTATGTACAAGAATATAACTATCTACAATACTGCCCCCTACGGCGTACAGAATTAACTACTATATACTGCCCCCTAATGTACAGCGAATATAACTACTTATAATATTGCCCCTATGTACAGGATATAACTACTATATACTGTCCCCTATGTATAACGAATATAACGACTATACTACTACTACCCCCTATGTACAGGAATATAACTATCTATAATACTGGTCCCCCTATATACAGCATATAACTACTTAATACTCCCCCGTATGTACAACAATTAACGACTACTATACTCTGCCTCCTATGTACCAGACGATAACTACTATAATACTTGCCTCCCTATGTACCAGAATATAACTACTAATACGCCCCCTATGTACAAAATATAACTACTATAGTCTCTGCCTCTCCTATTACAAGATATAACTACTATAATACTGACTCCTATGTAAAAGAATATAACTCTTATAATACTGCCCTCACCCTAGGTACAAGTAATTAACTAATAACTACTATAATACTGCCCTCCCCCCTAATGTCCAATAATATACTACTTATAAGTACCTATCCCGCAAAAATGAAAAAAAACCTATTGTACAGGAATAAACTGCTATAGCCATACTGCCCCCATGTACAGGAATATAACGACTATAATACAGCCGCCTAATGTACAAGAATGTCACTACTATAATACTACCAGAGCGCAACCCATATGTACCGTGATATACAAGTCTATAGACTACTGCCTCTTATGTACAGGAATAACTCTATACTGGCCCCTATCCCGGAATATAACTACTATAATCTGCCCCCTATGTACCATGAATCTAACTACGATAATACTGAATACTGGCCCCTATGTACAAGAATAAAAACTACTATAAACTGCCCGTTGTACAGGATATAACTACTATATACTGCCAGCCCCCCTATGTACAGAATATAACTACTATAAATACTGCCCTCCTATGTCCACAGATATAACACTATAATCTACTGCCCCTATGTACACGATAAAACTATAACCTACTTATAATACTGCTCCCCTATGTAGCGAATAATACTACTATAATAACTGCCTCCTATTACAATAATATAACTACTATAATACACTGGCCCCCTATTGTAAGGATATATAACTACTATAATACTGGCCCCTATGTACAGGATATAACTATACTACCATACTGCCTAGCACTCTGCCTCCCTATGTTCCAGGAATATAACTACTATATACTCCCTATTGCATTCGGAATATAAATACTAATAATACTAGCCCCCTAGGTTAACAGGAATGAACTACTATAAGAACTACTGTGCCCCCTTTTTACAAGAATTATATAACTCTACTAATACTCGCCCATACTGCCCCCTATGGTACAGGACATAACTACTATTAATAAATACTTGCCCCCCTATGTACAAAATATAACTACTATAATACTGCCCCTATGTACGGGATATAACTACTATAGAAATACTGCTGCTCCCTATGTACAAGAATAGAACTACTTAAATGCCCCTTGTACCGGGAATATATACTACTATATACTGCCGGCCCCTTTGTACAGAATAATAACTACTATAATACTGCCCCTTGTACAAGAATATAAACTAACTATAATTAAATACTGCCCTATGTACAAGAATATACTACGATAATACTGCCCCCCTATTACAGTAATATAACTACTACACAATACTCTGCCCCCTATGTACGGAATATAACTACTATAATACGCCCCCTAATGTACAGGAAATAACTACGTATTTACTGCCCCCCTATGTACAAGAATATAACGGTTATAATACTGCCCCCTATGTACAGGAATGTAACTACTATATACTTGCCCCCTATTACAGGACTATCACTACCTATAATACTGGCCCCTATGTCAAGAAATACCGACTATAATCAATGCTTCCCTATGTACAAGAATTAACTACTATATACTGCCCCTGCCCCCTATGTCAATAATATAACTACTATAATACTGCTCCCTATTTACAAGAATATAACTACTATAATCTGCCCCCTATGTCCAAGACTATAACTACTATAATACTGTACTGCCCCGCCCATTGTACATGAATATAACTACGATAATACTGGCCCGCCCCCTATGTCCACAGATAGAACTACATATACTGCCTCCCTTGTACAGAATATCACTACTATAATAATGCCACCCTATGTACAAACGGAATACTTTAACTGCCCACCGTTGTATACAGGAAAAAAAGACGACTAAGAATACTGCTCCTAGTTCCAGATACTTAACTAAGAACTTATACCCCTAGTACATTAACGGGCAACTACTATAATACCGCCCCTATACAATATATAAACTCTCATCAATACCTGCCCCTAGTACAGATAGAACTACTATTATATGTCCCTAGTACAGCGATTATAACTACTATAATACTGCCCCCTAGTACAGGACTAATATACTACATATTACTGCCCCATTACAGGAATTAACATATAATAGCACCATACGAATATAAATACTATAGCCCCCTATGTACAATAAATATTAATAAGCCCAAGATATAACTACATAGATACTGCCCCCTATGCTACAGGGAATATATACTACTATACATACTGCCTCCCTCTTGTACAAGAATTTATAACTACTATACATACTGCGCCCCTAGTACAGGTCAAATATAACACTAGAATATGCCATCCCTCTGTACAGAATATAACTGACTATAGAATACTTGGCCCCTATTTGTACCAAGAACATATAATACTATAATACTGCACCCTAAGTACAGGAATATAACTACTATAAAGTACCCCCTATGACAGGAATAATAACATATAATACCGCCCCCTATGTACCGGAATGAATATAACTACTATGAATACTGACCCCTATGTAAAGGAAATACTACTATATATACTTACTGCCCCTATTACAGAAATATAACACTACTAATACCGCTGCATGCCCCTATGTACAAGAACTGGTAAACTACTATAACTGCGCCTCCCTATGTCCAAGAATTTATAACTAACTATACATACTGCCCCTATGTACAGAATATAACACTTAAATATGCCCTCCTTGTACAAGATATAACTACTTAACTACTGTCCCCTATTACTGAGAATATAACTACTAATACCTGCCACCCTATAGTACACGAGAATATACTACTAATTAAACTACTGACCTCCATGTACGGAGATATAGATACCTACATACAATGCCTCCCTATGACAAGAAGATAGATCTAGATAATACTGCCCCCTTGTAAGGAATAACACTATATCTCCCTAGAAGGAAATAACTACTATATTACTTGCACCCCTATATATGCAAGAATCATAACTAACTATTAATACTGCCCCTATGTACAGGCAATATAATATATAATTACTGCCCCCTATGTACAAGAATATAATTCACTATAATACTGCCCCTATGTACAGGATATAACTACTATAATACTGCCCCCCATATGTCAAAAATAATCTGCTGTACACGAATATAACTACTATTAAACTCTCACCTATGTACACGAATATAACTACTATAATACGCCCCTCCTAGTACAGGAATATAACTACTATAATACTGCACCCCTATGTAACAGATATAACTACTATAATACTAATCCCCCTATTGTACAAGAATATAACTACTATAATACTGCCTGTCGATAACTAATCCCCCTATGTAAGGGATATAAAACTATAATACTGCCCCTATGTACAAGAATATAACTACTATAATACTGCCCCCTATGTACGGAATATTTAACTACACAATACTGCCCCCTTCAAGAGACTCAATTAGGCTAGCAGAGTATACTATAACTACTAAATACTGCCCCCAGTGTACAGAGAATATAACTACTACAATACTGCCTCCTATGTACAAGTAATATAACTACATATTACTCGCCCCTCCTATGTACAGGAATATAACTTACTATAATACTCGCCCCTATGTACAAGAATATAACTACTATAATAAGCCCCCTATGTACAAGCAATATAACTACATAATACGCCGCCAACACTACTTATGCCCCCTATGTACAGGAAGATACTACTATAATACCTGCCCCTATGTACGGTAATTACCTACTATAATCTGCCCCCATGTACAAGGAATATAACTACTATAAACTGCCCCCCTATAAAGGATAACATAAATATCCACTATGACGATATAACCACTAAACTGCCCCCCTTGTACAGATATACTACATAAATACTGCCCCTATGTAAGATTTAAACTACTAATATGCACATGTGAGATATACTACGTAACCCTATGAAAATAACTTATACTGGCCCCCTATAAGGATACTTACCAAGCCCTATACAGGAATTCTAACTTACTATAATACGCCCTCCTTGTACAGATATATAACCTGATTAATATTGCCCCTGATTATACTTGTAGGGGGTCTAGAACGTGTTCGGCTCTCGGGGGTGACAACTCACAGTATTCCATGGCTCTCCGTTGATTCTCATTCATTTAGTCAGAAGATTAATTAACATTTCTATCATTCATCATTAGAAACAAATCCTGCAATGCTGGACCACTTGATGTGGTCGACTCGTTGTCGTCGGAGCTGCAGGGGTTTAAGAGTCAGTCCTTTTCCAGGCTTTGCGCGAGAAATGGTGACCAGTGTGCTGAGGAAGCTGTGAGGGTTATATCCAGGGTATGAAGGTTACAGGGTGACTACCACTCCAATCATAGCGGTGCGGACTGGACAGGAAGCATGAGGTGGCGGCCGGTGCTGCGCTTTGCAGATCTGGGGCCGCTGCTGCCCGTATTCCACATAAATTAAACGGGGATGCATGATTATTATCATACAACATTGGGCGGTTTCATTTTCACTCCTATTTGTCCAGATTTCACCAACTTCATTATTTGCCAAACTGTGTCATATAATAGCCACATGTACCGTACCCAAACAAAATACTGGTCAGCACATGTCAAAACAACCACAGGAAACCAACATGATAGATACGTGATATATAGCAGCATACATATGGACAATGTGCCCATCCCCACTGGGTGCGACAGTATGCTTGGCAGCTAAGGCAGATGAACCGGAGTCTGGCTACGGTATTCTTAGCCCATTAGGCAGGCTTATCCCCCCGTTAGGGCAGACTCATCCACACCGCTTTAGGCAGGCCGCAGCCACCCCGTAGGGCAGGCCTCATCCACACCCGTTAGGGCAGGCCTCATCCACACCCGTTTAAGGCCCAGCCTCATCCACACCCTTAGGGGCAAGGCCTCATCCAGGACCGGGTCGTTGGATAGGCCTCATCCACACCCCTTATGGAGACCTCAGACACAATGCACCCTTAGGTCGGTCTCATCCCACGTCCTTTAAGGGCAGGCCCTCATCCAACACCGTTATTGCAGAGGCCTCATCCACACCCGTTAGGCGGCCTCATCACACCCTTTTAGTAACGACCTCATCCACACCCCGTTATGCATCCTCATCCACACACCCGTTATGAATAGGCCTCATCCCCACCCTCCGTTAGGGCAATTAACCTAATCCACACCCCGTTTCATGGCAGGCCTCATCCACACTCTTTAGGGCAGGCCTCATCCACACCCCGTTAGGATAGGCCCATCCACACCCGTTAGGGCAGACCTCTCCACACCCGTTAGGATGTCCTCATCCACACCCGTTGGGAAGACCTCACTTCCACACCCGTTTAGGCAGACCTCTCCATCCACACACCCGTCATCGTCAGGCCTCCTCCAACACCCGTTAGGGCAGGCCTCATCCCCCCCCGTAGGCGACTCATCCCACCCGTTAGGGATATCCTCATCCACACCCCGTTAGGATAGCCTCATCCACACCCGTTGGATAGGCCTCATCCACACCGTTAGGGAAGACCTCATCCACACCCGTTATGGCCGTCTCATCCACACCCACTCCCTTTAGGTGCATGCTCATCCACCCCGTTAGGGCAGTCCCTCATCCACACCCCGTTAGTTAGGCCGCATCCACATCCCGTTAGGGGCAACTCTTCATCCACACCCGCCGTTGGGCGGCCTCATCCACACCCGTTAGGATAGGCTCATCCACACCCGTTGGGCACTCATCCACCCCGTTAGGAAAAGGCCTCATCCACACCCTTTAGGGAAGAACCTCATCCACACCCGTTCAGGGCAGCCCATCCACACCCGTTAGGAAGGCCTCATCCACACCGTTAGGGCAGACCTCAATCCACACCCGTTAGGATAGCCTCATCCACACCCTTGGGAAGACCGTCATCCACACCCGCCCGTTAGGGCAGGTCTCAAATCCACACCCTTTAGGCGCAAGAGGCCTCTCCACACCCGTTAGGATAGGGCCTCATCCACAACCCTTTAGGGCAGAGACCCTCATCCACACCCTTATGGCATGCCTCATCCACAAACCGTTAGGGCAGGCCCACCACACCCTGTATGGCAGCCTCATCCACAACCCGTTAGGGCAGATACCTCCATCCCCACCCGTTTAGGCAGACCTCATTCCACACGCCTTTATTGCAGTCCTCATCCACACACCCTTTTAGGGTCAGGCCTCATCCACACACGTTGGGCAGGCCTCATCCACACCCGTTAGGGCAGGCCTTCATCCACACCCGTTTAGGGCAGGCCCTCACCATCACCCCGTTAGGCATACCTCACCACACACGTTGGGCAGGCCTCATTCCACACTCCGTTCGGGCAGGCCTCATCCACACCCTTTTAGGGCAGGCCTCATCCACACCCGTTAGGGCAGCCTCATCCCACCCGTTATTGCAGGACCTCATCCAGAACCCGTTAGGGTGAGGCCTCAATCCACACCCTTTAGGGCAAGGCCTCATCCACACCCGTAGGGCACACCTCTATCCCACACCCGTTATGGCAGACTCATCCACAACCCGTTATGGCAGGCCTCATCCACACCCCTTTAGGGAGACCTCATCCCACCCGTTAGGCATCCTCATCAACACAGCCGTGTATGATAGTTCCTCATCCACAACACGCTATATTGCAGACCTCATCCACAAC
Source organism: Engystomops pustulosus (assembly GCA_019512145.1). NCBI lineage: Eukaryota > Metazoa > Chordata > Amphibia > Anura > Leptodactylidae > Engystomops > Engystomops pustulosus. Next base: position 54,762 of record WNYA01000582.1, read on the forward strand.
CCGTTAGGGCAGACCTCATCCACACCCGTTATGGCAGGCCTCATCCACACCCGTTAGGGCAGACCTCATCCACAACCCGTTTAGGATAGGTTCGTGTGAAAGCAATAATATAGGGAGACTAGTGGGACAATGAAGATTTCCCCCTGGCCCTCCCCAATGAAGGGTGACTATCCCCGTCAGATGGCAGGGGAATGCCCATGATGGTAGCAGCAGGACAGGGACACATAGACAGCAAGCGGAGATCTTGAACAAAAAACTCACAGTTCCCCGGTTATTGGCAGGACTTTAATTCAGTTTTGTGGGCCAACGGAGTCGCAGTAATAAAAAGTTCTTATCTAACAGGAACCTCAGTCTGGACTGGTAGCCACTTACATCTCATACAAATGTCACTTACATCTCAATACAGAGGCACTAATCTCAATACAGAGGCACTAATCTGAATATAGAGGCACTAATCTAAAGAGAGAGAGAGAGGCACGGAACTCCAGACTCAGCTTATACTTATCAAATCTCAGTTCTGGAACTCTGAGTAAGCACTAATCAACAATCCCCTGCCAGCCTCAGGAAAATACAAAATGTTACAACTATGATGTAAATACAAGTATTAACCCTTGGGTTAACAACAGGCACACATGCAGATAATACACCATGCACAGGCCTATTCTCACCACCTGGTGGCGGTGCTGTGCCAGGCAGCCTGACCAGGGGATTTGATATCCAGTAAAATGGACCCGAGTATTAATGAACACACCTAAATACCTGAGTCGGGGACATAATTGGTGATCAGTCCCACTAGATCCCTGAGGAAAGATTTCCAGACTAAATTTTAGTATTGTCCAATTCCTGAAATGCACTTGTCAGATAATACACCATATAATAACCCTATTGCAAACATATTGATTGAACTATGTCATACACACCAGAGGAAGTCTACATGATAGGACGCTCTCATATACAGCCATATACTACACACATGGCTGGAGAATACAATGTCTCACAGTATCTATGTAATGTACAATTCCTCGGGGTCCCCTATAGGAACACGAACAGACCTCATCATCCAGTTATCTGCGTTTCACCCCCTCGCTTCCCCCTCCTTCTCCTCAATGTTGGTGACATCATCATCTGCGTATTCCAGGATTATCATCATGTTGTGTAAATATTCTAACTGATTGTTGTTCTTTGTGTCACCATTATAGCCGACAGGTGACACCACCCAATATCACCAATACAGCTGCCCCGCACTATATCCCATATACCTAGCCCAGGGGGGCATTAACCATTTCTCTGACTACATCCTGTATATAATGATATATTGTACAGCCGGTATACACCTGGGGATCTCCCTATATAAATGATATATGTACAGGCCTGTATAACCTGGGGATCTCCTATAGATAATGATATATGTACAGCCCCGGTATCCCACCTGGGGATCTCCTGTTATAAATGATCTATGTACAGCGCTACTAACCTGGGGATCTTCTTATATAATTATAGAATTGGGTTAACAGCCGCTATAACCTGTGGTATCTCCGGTATATAATGATAGATGTACAGCCGGTATAACCTGTAATCTCGGCTATATAATGCTTATGTACAAGCCGGTAATAACCTGGGAATCTCCTTATATAATGATATATGGTACATCCCGGTATAAACCTGGGATCTCCTGTAATATGATATATGTACACCTTTTATAAACCTGTGGGATGCCATAAGATTAATGGAAGTCACTGCAGCGTCTCTTTAATCCGAGCTCAAAGGATAATAGCAATGAATCTATATCCAATGCAGAGCATTGCACCAAATCTAAAGTGTTTCATACCTGCAGACTATCAGCTCGGAAATATCCTGTACAAACAGGCAGACTTCTCTAGCCCACCGTGATGTTATATCATAAGGACAAACAAAATATACACTAACAAAATATATCTGTTAGACTTAAGAACAAACCTATAGAACTTATCCTGTATATAAACCGGGGGCAACCATAAACCGCCTATACATAAATATAACTACTGTACTACTACTGCCCCCTACTATAATACTGCCCCTATGTACAAGAATATAACTACTATAATACTGCCCCTATGTACAAGAATATAACTACTATAATACTGCCCCCTATGTACAGGAATAACTACTATAATACTGCCCGTGTCGCATGTGACCGTATTGTGCCGCGGCTGCAGTATTCTTCATGCAACACAAATTTCTGCACTGAAGGGGGCGTTCCGGTAATATGTGACCCCAATACAAGTAACATGACTATATGTGAGCTCAACACAAGAAATGGACTCCCAACACTAGAAGTGGAACAATATGTAGCCCCAACACTAAAAATATATATCAATATGTGACCCGAAGATATGGAACCCTTGGGTACAAGTATGAGTGGTCTATGACAGATTATGCAAAGGGGTCCAAAACCACTTGACTAATTGACACCCTTATCCCTTTCCAAAACTTATCTCCTTTCCACTGTGACATTGTAACATGATCAGTGGAAATCTGACTTCTGAAATCCCCACTGAACATGAGAACGATGGTCCCAGCCATTCCCCCTTCAGCTTCATTCATTCTCTATGACACTGCCGAATAAAGCGCTCCCAGAACCCATGAATGGAGTCGCAGGGTATATGCTCAGCCAGACAACCAGACTCTCCAGTCATTGGGGCAGATTTACTTACCATTCGCGATCCAGAGGCGCGTCCTCTGCGGCATCCTCCGACGTCCACCAGGTGGCGCTGCTGCGCTGAAGTCCGCTGAAATGCACTCAAGTACACCTGCCTATTCCTGGTGAAGGTAAGTGCAAGCTCCGCAACACTTTTTGTTTTTTAAATGCGGTGGTTTTTCCGAATCCGTTGGGTTTTCGCTCGGCCACGCCCCCCATTTCTGCCGCGTGCATGCCAGCGCCGATGCGCCAAAATCCGATCGCGTGCGCAAAAATCCCGGGGCAATACAGGGAAAATCGGCGCAAATCGGAAATATTAGGGTAACACGTCAGGAAAACGTGAATCGGGCCCTTAGTAAATGACCCCCATTATGGTGGCCCCAATTAAAATAATCAGCAGTTACCTTCACGATTAGCAGTACTTAGGGCCGTTCACACGTTGCAGTTAAACTGCATCGGCAATCAGCTTTGAGGTGTTTTAGGTGCAGTTTGTCAATTGAACGGTGAAAGACATGAACTGAATGAGTGTAATTTGATTTGAAGGGGAAACCTGCTCCTCAAATTCATTCACCGTTCAGTTCATGTCTTTCACCTGTTCAATTGACAAACTGCAGCTAAAACCACCTCAAAGCTGATTGCGATGCAGTTTAACTGCACGTGTGAACGCACCCTTACTGGGACAACCATTTATTGCAGAATACAATGTTAGACTGGTCACAATATGGTGACATTTAATGTTAAGCTGGAGAAGTGGTTCAGTATCCCTATCATTCTATTAAAAAATACAAACTCATTTTTACACTCTCCTCGCTTTGGACTAGTCTGCGCGATGCTGAAAGTGAAGGAGTCCACCGCGGCATCACTGCGCAAGCGCCATAGGTACCTAAAGTGGATCCAATGAGGTTATAGCTAATTGTAAACTTTGTTCCACCCACAGAAAGACCTCATATGTGAGGGCAAATACATAAGGACATGTATTTGGTTTGATGTCCCAAATACTCCTGACATGTTCCCTTTATGGATCCATATTATGGCCCAATACCTGGACCCCCAATGATCTTCTACCACTGCTGAAACCACTACAGGGCTCTATGGTGGTCTAAGTTTGGTTTAGTAAAATACGTGACCTGGTAATCATAACCATACCACATGCGGAAGGGAAAAGCCAGATCCCTAAAATACAGCCATAATACCATCATACCATCTACTAGCAATGTGATATAAAAGGTTGAATGTAAATCTGCTGTGGTTGCAATACACAACAATGAATATAAAGAAGCGGTAATCTGCTGGTGGGCTAAGATACATGCAAACACTGAATATCTATAGCATATCACAGTCCGTACCCTCCTCTGTGTGAGGTATGATCAATATGAGACAGGTAAGTCTCCTCCATCATACTAGTCTATGGTGCTGTCTGAATGAGCTCACCATGCAATATAGATGGGGGTAATAACAGTGATCCCCACAGTTAGAGCAAGTAAGACAATAATCCAGGCTAAAATAAATGAACTGTTCATTGTTTCAATTACAGGCAGTCCCCGTGTTACGTACAAGATCGATTCTGTAGGTTTGTTTTTAATTTGAATATGGATGTGTCGGAACTGTATATTTTACTGTAACCCCAGCCAGAATTTTTTTGGTCTCTGTGACAATTGGATTTAAAAATGTTGGATTGTCGTAAGAACCAGGATTAATAATACATCTTAGTTGCAGACGCCTGTGATAACTGTTATAGCTGTTTATTGTAGCCTAAGGTTGAAGTACAGTAAATAAGCAACATCCAGAGGTCCGTTTATACTAAGGGTCGTCTGTAAATCTGGGGGGGTTCTTAAGTAGGGGACCGTCTGTATATTAGCACCTGCAGGTTTCCTGATAAATTATCACGGAAATCCACCATTCGAATCCGTCAATAATATATTACAAAATTACAGAGCTGAGGGATCCGTCTCCTGATAATCTTGGAATCAGTGGGGGTCCCATAGGAATTTGGTTCTGAAATAGATGGAAACCCCCTTTAAAAAATCTCTCATATATTGTATTTCATACATTTTGATGAATTAACTGCACATTGATACACATCTCTCTGCATAGCTGGCTGTGTCTGGGTACAGTGGGTGTATGAGTGATGACATAGCAGAGTGCAGTGTGTATTGTTGTGCCTGTAATGAGCTCAGCTTGCAGTTAATGACTTCTCTATCTACTCACTACATTGTTGTGCTGCTTGCATTTGGGGGGTGCAGCCCTGACTGTGCAGTGAGACACGTGATTCTCCAGCTGCTGCATCCACTCACAAGGAGAAGGAGCAGAAGAAGTGATGTCCCTTTAAATCACAGAGTCCTTGTGTGCTGCAGGAAGGGACATGCCTGTTCCAGAAGCTCACATCACAGAGGAGCTGCTAGTGGTGCCAGGGCTGGCTGTGCCCACCAGATGCCAGGGGATGATGTGAATGCTGGGGACAGCTCTGCAGAACTTCTCAGGAGCAGGGAAGATGAGCACAGGTAGGTGCTGCAGGGTCTGGGAGCTGGGGTTTGGATGAAGATGAGCTGCTGGAAGCCAAGTACAGAGGGTGTAGTCGGGACTGAGTGTGGCATTGTACACAAGCTGGGGAAGCGCTTATGTCTGAGATGATATTTTAGGCTATTATATGCATAGAGGATGGAGAAACCAGAAGAAACATATGTGATACAATTTGTTACACTTTGCTTTCCGGTCACAGTCAAATGATTATTCAGTCTTTATTCAATGTCTACAATGGATGAATTTCTCATCTTCTGAGTACATTTAGAATGTCAGCTTTGCGGGTCAGTGATATTCATGTCATTAGTTATTTCAAGTTACTGATATTAAAAAAACTGATCCAGTTTTTAGCAACAAGGAGGAGGCTATTGTGTTACACTTTACAGACTGAACTTGGTATGAGCACCAGCTTGGATGGGTAAGGAGTGAGTTTAGGGATGCAATCAGATATATAGCAGAGCTGAGATTGACATTTAGAAGAATTCATGGACAATCTATGGATTTACATAGGAATTCAGGCAACAAAAACCTGAATCATCTGGGTGCAACTTCAGCTCTGCTATACCTTCATATACAGTATAAACTGTGAGGTCAGTGGACTGGTTACAAAGTGGAGTTTTGTCCAAAACTGATTGCATTGTAGTTTAAGGACTGAGGATTTTTGGATCCAATTCATAAGTTTAGCATTGTTTTATGTATTTAGATAGGAAACAATAAAGATAGAAGATTAGATACACATATAGGTCATAGATAGATAGATAGATAGATAGATAGAAGATGGGGTTAATATAGGTACATATAGATAGAAAGAAAGATTAGATACATATATAGGTGATATATATATAGTAGATAGATAGATAGATAGAAGATGGGGTTAATATAGGTACAGATAGATAGATGGATAGATAGATAGATGATAGAATTTTATTCAAACAGCCATAAGAGAAATATGTAAGTAGAAATATGAGACAGATAGATATGGGAAAGGTTGATGATAGATAGATAAGATATTAATAGAATATATATATTAAACCTACATTTATATGATATTATAATTTATTTTGACACCACATTAAATAAGAAAGAAACTTGCAAACTATTTTTCTCAAGGTGAACTCCACAGTTTTGTCCATTAAAGATAAACTTTGGACATTGTGTCCTCTCTGGCAGGAGGATCCATTATACTTGATATTCCCCTGCAGATCCTCACAGCTCGGCCTCATTTATCCAGCCGCACATGGTGGATGAATTCTTAATGACACAGGTGCACTTCACAAGATAAAACCATTAATCCCAATTTCTGTAGTAATATCTGCCTGTAGGAGCGGCGTGTGTCCAGCAGGGGGCGTCATGCCAGCGTTGCGCTAGGCTTGTGCGGAACGTTTTATGTCCTGGGGACAGAGCCACTCTCTGTGAGTGTTGTCCCTGAGATTTGGGAGTGGGTCATAGTAACAGGATGTGGCCTACAGATCCATTTCTTCCTTCCTGCCATTGCTAAAAGTCTCTTGAGTGTTTTTAACCCTGTAGCTGCTGACGGTGTCTAAGTAGCCGCCTATTGTTATTACATCTTCTCAGAAAGATTGGAGCTAATTCTAAGAATCACTTTAATCACAAATTCCCGCAGCAGTAAAATCCCAACCGGCAGATGTGCAGGATCAGAATAATCCGCAGCATCCTGATAGGACCCTATTATCCATCATCATTGGTCCCTTTCTCCCAGAAATCTTAAAATTTAGTTCCCTAGACAATAAATGGGCATTAACCCTTCCATGATCACTTAGAGAACAGTACAATGAAATACTCTCTTCTGTAAAGAGCCATTCTTATCTTATTTATATCTGTACCTGGGAAAGCTGGGACATTAAAACTCCCTGAGTAGATTTTACTCCTGCATTGGAAATCTGCTGATCTGAAACATAACATGACACCCCTGGGCCCCAAAACAAATACTGTAACATCCCCCATCACATGCCAATTAAAATACAAATGGCTACTTATATGGTAGAGTAACCATATGGTCCCCAGGGCACGGGTGTGACTGCCATCTGCATCCCCTATAATGAGGCATTAGGACCAAAATTCTGATAAACTTTATTTAAATTACACAATTAATTAGGTTTTGTGTATGAAGCCTGAAGACTAGGCCTCGTTGTCACAGCAACCAAATGACAGCCTGGCTTTCATTTCTTCCACTGCTCTGGAAAACTGAAAACTGCCTTGTGATTGGTTGCGATGACTAACAAGGGCTGATTTATAAATGTGGCCTAAATACTTATTTGCCACCTCTGCATCCGCTATCATGAGACATTAGGACCAAAATTAAGATAAATGTATTTAAATCACACAATTCATTAGGCTTTGTTTATCAAGCCACAGCAACCAATGACAGCCTGGCTTTCATTTCTTGAACAGCTCTGAAAAATTGAAACCTGCGCTGTGATTGGTTGCTATGGACAACCATGCCTGATATGATGTATGAGGCCTAAATACTTGATTTTTTTTCACTATAGTTGGATATAAAAACCAAACTGACCTGTAAATATCTGTAGCCAAAAGACAGAGCTGATATTTGGATGATATATCCAAGTCTATATGGTGGTTTACAGAATCAATATGGATCTGTAGTACCCCTGTGTGCTGCTATACAAGGGCCTTCCTATGACATTGTTGTGTATGGGCAGGGATGTAGTTACATAGGCAGGTTCAGAAACATCTAGGACATAGTCACAGTAGAGCTAGGACATAGTCCAGATCACCCATATTACGTTGGGGTTTTGGTCACACCTCTGGTCCTGGTACCAATCCCTCTTTCAATGTAAACACAACGTCCCAGGATTTCCATTGTGTCCAGCTATGACTTACAATTTTCCCATTTCCTTCTCTGCCATCACCTGACGCATTTTAAGGGATTCTATTAAAAGTCTCGATACTGATGTCATATTATTATCTTTCTATTATAATTGATGAATCACACAGTGTCAGGGAGTAATAATCAAGTCCCGGTACAAGTTCTCACTGATTTCCAGAGTAATGGTGAAGAATGTCACAAAATGTTATTATAGGCAGGAAGTGACCTCAGTGACTGATTATTTATTGTCCTACATAACTTCCTGCCAACAATCAGCTTAAACCGCCATGCTGTTTACTAGGAAACTAGATCATATGTCCCAAGGGTACAGGAAGGAAGCATTTCCCTAGAGGCCGATGGCTACAAATTCCTCATATAGTTCTTTTGATAACGAGATTAGGGCCCATAGAAATGATAAATCACATTCCTTTATTGTCCTGACATTAAAATATGCACTAAAACCTCTAGGACAGAGAAATAATGAGGTTTCAGAGGATGAATCATCACTAAATTGTCAGATACAAAAGGAGGAATTGATTTTGTTTGTTCCAGAATACACATTTTTCATATATTTCATATCATTCAGGTTAGAGAATTTCCTTAATTTTACATATTTCAAATGCAATTCCGAAAAACAATAGGAATTTATTTGGAAATATGATACTTTTATTAATAAACAGTCAGAGTAATCTACCTGTTCACAGTACAGATAGTAGCCAAGACCAATGAACCCAAAAACTTAAACCTCTGGGATTGGGTCTGATTGGGGTCACTCGATAGGAAACTAGTTGACCCTACAAGTTTGTCTGGAGGAGGATGTTGCTTTGGTTCAGATGCCAACACACATAGCAATGTTACTCACCACCCACCATGAGTGTGCATGCATTAGGGGAACACCTCATAGCTTTTTTTGGGTCCTTTGAGGAGATGTAACTTAGCCATAGCTGGTCCCATTCCTACTAGTTGGAGACAACATATAACTTCCAAACTCCAGGGAAACATCCATTTAGCAATGAAGCGATTTGTTGGTCGACCATGGGAATACATTTAATATTAGTTCCTTATGTCTTAGGTTGTTATGTACAGGGGGATCTTCTACTGCAAGACTTAACATTTACATTTCCTACTGTCTTTCAGAAGTCACCAAACCTGCTCTTGCACCAAAGCCACAAGGTCTTGATCCATACAGTCCAAAGTTCTGCTCTCCACTGCTCTCGAAAACTGGTCTTGTCCATCAAGCAAAATCTATGTCCAGGGGTCCCAAGCCTCCTATAGCTCCCAAACCGGTGTTATCTCCAGCTACAGAAAGGAGGTGCATAGAGAATGAGAACAACTCCCTAAACAAGTGCTCCAATGGGGATGTAGTTTGTCCTGTGGAGATCTACGATGCTGAACACTTTCGATCAGTATGCGATGAATCAGAAACATTGGACATGACCTACGAGGATTATATTTCGGTTCCGGAGGCTCCATTGACAGACGAGGAATGTACAGACTTTGATTGTGAGAAGGGGCCTTGGAATTTAACTTCTCAGGAAGGGGACATCACAAGCTGTAGCCCTTCTCAGGCTGGGGAGGAAGATAGTGGACTTCCAGATAGTGTGCCATCAAAAGACTTAGATTCTGGGGACTCTACTGAGGTGGATGACAGTGACAACACTGATGCTCTCAGTTTAAGGTCTTCATCTACTGCAGAGGCAGATAGCTTGGTGCCTCATTCTGGTTCAATGCAATTTAAAAATGACCTTGGAGATATAGATGATTTTTTACCGTTGGACAGCAATGAATGTAACGCCGAACTTGGGGAAGAACATGAGGATACAGACTTAAATAATATTGGAGATGATGAAGATATTTTGACACAAGACAAAAACGCAGATAACCTATCCATCAGCAATGGCATTGATGTTGTTGATGAAAATGACTGTGAGGTCTCTTTGGATGAGACTCCTTGCAATAACTGCCATTTGCAGAGTTGTGATGATGGATCTACTGTAACATTTGATCATGAACATTTAGATGATTCTATGATCTCAGAGACAACCCATTGTGAGGATGAAACCACCGCATATGTCAATGACCAAGCCTATAACGAGGATGACACAATTGAATGTGTGGATGAGACAGCCCAATGTGATAATGAGACAACCCAATGTGAAGATGACACTACTCAATGTGAGGAAAATAAAGAAACTCAGCAGGACCTTGCTGAAGACGTCTTGCACGATGAAGAAGATGTCCTAGAGGTTACTAATGTTGTAGAGATCAATGGTGAAGAATCCCCTGCCTCTGCGGAAGACCTGGACAACATTGTAACAGATCCTGATACTGAAAAGGAAGTGCAACAAGAATCTGATGAAGAGACAATGGTCAATAATACCATTGATGTTCTTGAGGATGCCTCACATGATGAAACTCAGATTGGTCAAGACATTGAAGATCCGACAGAAGTATCTGGAGATGGAAATGACAATATTGATGACAGCTGCCAGATAATTCCATTTGAATTTGAAGGTATTGATGAAGGCAGTGACCCACCAGAAGAAACACAAGAGGTGGAAAATGTATCAGAAGTCACAACCTTGGGTAAGATTGAGCAGATTAAAGAAGAAGATGAATCTACGGAGAGCGTTGATGCAGCTGCAGATGATGAAGAACATAACTTGCACAATGCTGATCCAGCTGTGCAAACTCAGGGTGATCTATTATCTCCAAAGGATGAAGCTGACACAGCAGAGGTATCACCTGAAGACCAGGAAACACAGGTCAAGGCTGACACTGAGATCATGGTGGAAGCAGAAGAGGATGACAGCAACCCATATGTCCTGGAGGACAGTGCACAATCCAGGAGGAGGAAGCTACTCAGTACAGAGGACAGTGCTCCCAAAAAGAAAGAGGAAGAGACACTAATGGAAGAATTCAGCCATGATGAGGGTAATCACCTCCTTAACCTAGACAGGAAAAATATTGTGACAAGGACGAGATCCTACTCAGGAAAAATTCCTGGGAACGTTCCTGAGACTGTGCCTGAGGAGACTGTTGCAGAAATGGAGGCTCAACCATGTAATAATGACCATATGATGAATGCCAAGTCTGAAAAGCCGGAATCTAAACCATTAGATTTTATAAGGGCTTTACCCAGGAAGCCAAGTCGCTTTATAATATACCCAAGGTCTTACTCAGTGGAAGGAAGGGAAAACGCAGCCTCGATGTATATAGAATCAGATGTCAACTTCTCTCCATACATCATTAGCTCTTCTGGCAGCTTCTCCCAGAGAAACTATCATACGCACAGTGGGATGTCCACACCAACCTCTTTGGTGGACATTCCTCCACCCTTCCAGCTTGCCAGCATTACAAAAAAGCCAATTACCAAAAGTTCACCTTCACTCTTGATCGAGAATGACTCTTCTGAGAAAGGCTTCAAGAAAAAGAAGTCGTCATTCAAAAAGTTCCTCACTTTGAAGTTCAGGAAGAAAACAGAAAACAAGGTCCATGTTGATGTCAATGTGTCTTCTTCTAGGTCGTCTTCAGAATCAAGTTACCATGGTCCATGCAGGTTGATTGACTTTGAGAGAAGAAGTGTTGGGAACTCACCTCAGCTACAAACTCGTTCTGGTATGCCATGCCACCCAGATTCTCCCACCGCCATGCTCTTCTACAAGGACATGAAGAGGAAAGGAACTTCCAAGGCTTTTAACAGGAGTGTAGCAAGGGTAGAGTCCTTTGAGGATCGTTCCCGACCACCATTTATGCCTTTACCTTTAACCAAGCCCAGGTCTATTTCTTTCCCCAACGCTGACACCTCAGATTATGAAAATATCCCAGCCATGACTTCTGATTACGAGAATATCCAGATCCCTCCTAGGAGGCCGACCAGGGCCAGCACCTTCACAGAATTCTTTGAAGATCCCAGCAGAGCTTTGTCTTCTGCCAACGAGAATGATGGATATGTGGATATGAGCAGCTTCAATACTTTTGAAGTCAAGCCACAGCAGACAGCAGAGCAAGAGGCAGAAAGGTACGGTACAATGCCGGCAAATGTCACCCATGCCGAACTTCTACCATGTTATGTAGTGATAGAGTCCAACCTATGGCTCCCATCATTCCTAGTCAGCTGGGGTCATGTTTTAAGCATTTTAATGATTTGAGGTCTAAGCTCCACAGACCCCAGTCCCCTGGGTCGGTTGATTCTGTACACCTATAGTAGCAAACAAATAGATAAGTAGATTAGATTCTACAGTGAGAAACGTAACCTGCACTGATACATTGTAACAATTTGGAAAGGGTAACAGATCCTCAGCGACTAAAAGGATTAGGTATCTACAGGCTATCTGGATGAACACAACAGTTGCTATTCACTTGCTAGAGCAGTGATCTTAAAATAGTGAAGAATGGAAATGCAAAGTATAACTGGAAGCTGGAAAACTTTTTAGTTTGCTATAATTAATGAAGTTTTGTGCTCTCAGGCTCCATCCACTATATAATGGTGAAGCTGGGGTACTACAAATCTGTTTATATTCACTTGAATGGGTGATAAACTGCAGTCTGTGTAGGTTCTGACACCCACGTTCGATCACTACAGGGTTGTGGGTGTCGGACTCCCACCAATCACAATCTGGTGACCTATCCGGAGTGTGTGAGGACAGGAAAATCCCTTTAAGGAGATAGATCTGTTCTACAGGAGCCACCATTGATGGTGGGGGACCGCAAAGTCTCTGGTGCAATTAGGGCTCTAAGCTGTTTATTCACAGCATATCGCCTTTTTTTTTTTTGCACATGTTCCCCCGAGTTACACCTGTGCATCACATGATTTAGACGACAATTTACACGTGTGACGGCGCAAACATCAGCTCTAATAGATGTGTGATATTCCATGATCCAGGGGTGACGCCTTCATACGATTATCCGGCTGGGAAGCGTTAGTCGCCGTTGTCGCAGGCTTGCTCTGCCTGGGATTGGTTTCGCAGCACCATTATTGCTGAGGCTGCGGCCGTGCTGCGGTACTGGAGGCTGAACTGCTGACTTAGCTCCAGGCAACTTTCCTCTCGGGGTTTGGAGGATGCATTTTCTCCATGAAGCTGCCGGATAATATCACATACTGCTCTGCTTATTATCTCTCTAGGGATACCTATCTATATACTGGGGACATGTGCTGGGGCTACCTCTCTATATACTGGGGACGTGTGCTGGGGCTACCTCTCTACAACTGGGGAGGTGTGCTGGGGCTACCTATCTATATGCTGGGGCCATGTGTTGGGGCTACCTATCTATATACTAGGGAAGTTTGCTAGGGCTACCTATGTGTATACTGGGGTCATGTGCTAAGGCTACCTATGTACAGGCGGTTCCCTACTTAAGGACACCCGACTTACAGACTACCCCTAGTTACAGACGGCCCCTTCTGCCCACTGTGACCTCTGGTCAAGCTCTCTGGATGCTTTTCTTTAGTCCCAGACTGCAATGATCAGCTGTAAGGTGTCTGTAATGAAGCTTTATTGATAATCCTTGGTCCAATTACAGCAAAAAAAATTTTTAAACTCCAATTGCCACTGAGGCAAAACATTTTTTTATTTTGATCTACAATTATAAAATATAGTTTCGCCTTGCATACAAATTCAACTTAAATATAAACCCAAGGAACCTATCTTGTATGTAACCCGGGAACTGCCGGTACTGAGAACGTGTGCTGGGGATACCTATCTCTAGTATATACTGGGGACATGTGCTGGGGCTACCTATGTGTAAACTGGGGACATGTGCTTTGGCTAGCTATCTATATACTGGGGTCATGTGCTGGGGCTACCTATCTATATACTGAGGAAGAGTGCTGGGGCTACCTGTTTACATGTTGGTGACACCTTTCTATATACTGGAAGCGTGTGCTGGGGCTACCTATCTGTATACTGGGGACATGTGCTGGGGCCACCTGTCTATGTACTGGAGGCGTGTCCTCGGGCTACCTACATATTCATATATACTAGGGGGCAGTATGCAGTGGGGGGGGGGGGCATTGTATATATCTAATAAAGGGAGCATAGTATACAATATAGGGGGGCCAGTATCTATAATTATTACAGGGTGCACAGTATGGATTAAAAAGGGGGGACTGCATGTATTCATTCATTATGGGGGTACTGTAAAATAATTTGGAATACTCTATATATGTAGGTAGGGACTGGGCATTGGTCTTGGTGCTGTGTTTCGGTATGAAGCTCGGTTCTAGTTCTGTACTTATGTATTGAACGCCATACTGCTGCTGTATTTATGCACTAAGGTTTATTCTGGTGGAGACACTGTGCAAGTTAGAATTAATTGGGGGGGGGGGGGCAACGTTAAAGGTGACTTAGTGTGGATAGTGCTGCATACACTATAATCCATACATGAATTCATGTCACTAATATTTTTCATTTGGTGGAGGGACTGTTTATGATAAAACCAGGGAACATAGTATATATTTTAAAGACCTAGGGCAGTGGTGGCGAACCTATGGCACTATTGCCAGAGATGGCACTCGGAGGCCTCTCTGTGGGCACGCGGGCTGTCTCCCAGATACGGAGTTTGCCAGACATGGCATCTTCCTGCAGTCTCAGGCAGTCCAAGTAGTGCCCTGCTATTTGAAAGTGACCCATCCTGTGCTGATTGGTCCTGTCCGAAGAGTGAAAAGGTGTGGACAGGTCGGATTGGAGCTACAAAATTTTGGTAGCAATAAGTTTGTTACTGCCTAAATTGCCGTGTTGGCACTTTGGGAAAAGCTAGTGTTTTTTGGGTCTCATTTTGGGCACTCGATCTCTAAAAGGTTCGCCATCACTGACCTAGAGCAAGGAGGCACAATTTTTTCAGATTCGCCTTGTACAACAAAGTACCTAACAACTGAGGTATACTCACAATTCTGCTGGTGTACATACATGATATTACTTTTCTGTACTACCTCAGCGTTCTAGTGGTGGGGTCATTGTATGCATATATTACTTACCTTCTACTGGTCTCAAAAAAAAAAGCCTGTGTCATACTCCAAAGCTTCAGTCACTTTTCTGTTTGTGAAGGCACAATATCTGGTAACACATAGAAATCCTCATCAGTCCAGAGTCTTTTTACATTTAGCTCCATTATAGCCAGAAGGGTCATCTACAGTATCTCTGTGCCAAAACGTACGGCAGAAACATTTGTGAACTTACCTGAGTCATTTTGAGATACTGATCAGTAAACTGTTCTCCTGGTTATTACTAGGGATACAATATTGCATCATTATAAGAGCTAAGAGAGTGAAACGGAAAATGACATCACAAATATACAATGTTCCCCCAGTGACATCTGCTGGCTGCAAACAAATTATAAGGATTTGGGCAAATTATTACAGCAAAACTGTAGAAATCACCAAGATACTTATATTGCATATATTTTAACGATAGGATAATTTAATTTATATATGCAGTTTATTTTGTATATATCACACGTTATTTTGTAGGCATTATCTAGGCATACCGCCATAGAAAACAGCGGCACACGGCCGCACACTCGCCAAACGATAGAGCATGCTCTATCTTTTTGTTGTGTGCGGCCTGGATAGCAAAGAAACTACTGCATATAGGTGGCAAAGAAAATAAGTTGTTTTACATCTCAAGAGCTATTGATTTGTGGAGAAAAAAAACTTTTACAGTTGCTCTTTAAATTTTTCACTCTTTGTTTCATTGCCGTCAATTGGTAAGATTAAAAAAAAAAACAACCCAGAAATGTAGATATTATTACTAATTTGTTAAAAAAGAAAAGCTGAAATATCACATGGTCATAAGTATTCAGGCCCTTTGCTCAGTATTGAGTAGAAGCAGCTGTTGAGCTGGTGCAGCCAGGAGTCTTCTTGGGAAGATGTAACAAGTTTCTCACACCTGGATTTGGGGATCCTCTGCCTCTTCCTTGCAGATCCTCTCCAGTTCCTTCAGTTTGGATGATGAACGTTGGTGGAAGACATTTTCAAGTCTCTCCAGAGATGCTCAATTGTGTTTAGGTCAGGGCTTTGGCTGCTCCAGTCAGGAATAGTAACAGTTGTTCTGCAGCCACTGCTGTGTTATTTTAGTTGTGTGCTACAATAGATCTGAGGTCCAAAGCACTCTGGAAGAGGTTTTCATCCAGAATATCCACTTTCATCTTTCCTTCAATTGCAACCAGTTTTCCTGCCCCAGCAGCTGAAAAACACCCACTTAGCATGATGTTGCCACCACCATGTTTCACTTGTTGGGATTGAATATGGCAGGTGACGAGCAGTGCGTGATTTTCTCCACACATATCGCTTAGAATTAACACTAAAGTTCAATCTTGATCTCATCAGATTAGAGAATCTTCTTTTTCATAGTCTGGGAGTCCTTATTGTCCTTTCCATGAAGCTGCCGGATAATATCACATACTGCTCTGCTTATTATCTCTGGTGTAATGTTATCCCAAGACTTTATCATAAAATTCCGACAATGTGCTGCGCCACTCTGATTATCACCGCTCTGACACCCATTGGATAATGACTAGTGATGTCACCATAGGGGAGGGCCAGCTCAGAGACAAATAATTAAGATGCATTATATTGTGCGCTGGATGATACTACATCTGTGGTTACTAAACCGACCCTAGGGGAGTCCATGAGATGCCAATGAGACCACAGTCAGCTACAGGCAGGTTAATTACACGGAGACATAATGATTGATTCCTCCTTGTATCAGCAGAGTTCATTGCCGCAACATTAGGGATTCTTGCAGTTTCCTCACTGACGTAACCAGAGGAGGTGTCTGAGCCGAACATTAGTCACCAACTGCAGGAATTGTACATAGGAGGCAGTATTATAGTAGTTATATTCCTGTACATAGGGGGCAGTATTATAGTAGTTATATTCTTGTACATAGGGGCAGTATTATAGTAGTTATATTCCTGTACATAGGGGGCAGTATTATAGTAGTTATATTCCTGTACATAGGGGGTAGTATTATAGTAGTTATATTCTTGTACATAGAGAATCCTGATACACTGCAATACATAAAAATACCAGAGGGCAAATGAGAAATCAGTTCAGAGCTTGAACACCGGGGGCGCTGTATTATTAGTAGTATCCTGAGAGTCGCTCTATACGGAAACATTGTAGCAGTGGATTAGCCGGCACATTCCGGGGTCAGTACACTGGACACGGGACCACATCATTCTGTGGATCTGGTCCCAGATTGTTCTTATTTCTTTTTAATGAAAATAACATTTCTAATATAAAAATAATATCTTCAATTTTTCCAAACAAAAATATTTAGTTGTGTGATCTATACAGTCAGAAAAAGGCAATACTTTCTCAATGCTGTGCACTTAGAGCACAGCAGTGTGAGGAAACACTTCCAGTGCACTCGGAGAAGCTACAATCCTGGAATATAAATCCATATATCACAGTCCTGCTGCTACTAACAACATACACAAAGGTCTGATTACACATTTCTCCAGGGACAATGCATAACATTGGCTACAGAGAACAGATAGTACAGCAGTGTGAGGACACGCCTCCAATGCATTTTGAGAAGCTACAATCCTGGAAATTAAATCCATATATCACAGTCCTGCTGCTACTAACAGCATACACATAGGTCTGATTACACATCTCTCCAGGGACAGTACATAAGGCTGCAGAGAGCACAGAGCACAGCAGTGTGAGGACACGCCCCCAATGCACTTTGTGATATATGGATTTATTTCAGGATTGTAGCTTCTCAAAGTGCATTGGGGCGTGTCCTCACAACTGCTGTGCTCTGTGCTCTCTGCAGCCTTATGTACTGTCCCTGAGAGAGGTGTAATCATGTGTATGCTGTTAGTAGCAGCAGGACTGTGATATATGGATTTATTTTCCAGGATTGTAGCTTCTCAGTCCTGCTGCTACTAACAGCATACACATAGGTCTGATTACACGTCTCTCCAGGGACAGTACATTAGGCTGCAGAGAGCACAGAGCACAGCAGTGTGAGGACACCACCCCAGTGCACTTGGAGAAGTTACAATCCTAGAAAATAAATCCATATATCACAGTCCTGCTGCTACTAAAAGCATACAGAAAGATCTGATAGCACACTCCTAAGGGGCAATACCTAACATTGGCTGCAGAGAGCACAGCAGTGTTAGTACTCGCCTCCAAGGTACTTGAAATATCTACAATCCTAGAATATTCTTTAGGATGTAGAAGAGTTTAGAAAAAATACACAGTTTCTTGTCTCTGAAGGAAATTGCAGCCATAGACTAAATGCATCCATTGCAGATCACTCGGCTAGTCTGGTCTGCCTGGAGATTCTGGGCCCCCGGGTGCTGGTTGCCAGTTTATACCTCAGTGCCCGGTCATTGGGTTTCTTGGGCCATTAGGTGCCAGATTAAAGGAATTTTCGCTCCGATCTTTAATAAAAAGCCAATTTATACTTATGGTTTATTGTCTCATTAAGAAGTTTTATTGGAGGTTTTTACAGGAGGAGGATTTTATAAGATGTTAACATTGTGACAGACATCAAAGCCCGGGGTCTTTATAGATCAATTAGAATTAATGAATGGTAAAATATACTTAAGAGGCAATGTCTGTTCACCATCAGACACCCCCCACCTAGAATACCTTTGCTTTTCTTAATTAAGTGCATTAATTAACATTTCCCAAGTTTTAACTCATTTCCTTCCAGGGAGTATAATGAAGGTGCTCCATGAGATGTTGAATCAGATCTTTAAGTACTATTTTTAGTAGTCAGCAGAACGTGAATGTGAGATTTATATTTCAGGATTGCAGTTTTCTCACGTGCACTGTGATAGTGTCCTGACAATGCTTGGCTCTCAGCATTGTTGCAACTACATGGAAGATCACTGCAGATTACACAGCAGTGTGAGGACAAGTTTTTGGAGATGCCTCAATCCTGGAAATTTAAATTTTATATCAACCGTACGACTGCTGCCGCACTCGGCTCTCTGTGCACTTGCCTCTCCACAGACCTCTACCAAAATGCTCAGTGACTTCTGTAGTAAGAAATTCCCAACCAGAAGCCTGCTATAAGGTCATCAAATACTACAGTCACCGACTGCCTTCGTTCACCTGGAGGAGATACTACAATCCTTAGAATTTCACTTCACAGTCCTCGCTACTTACAACAGCAAAAACAATTATCATCACAACTATACTAATTAGAGTATCACTACAGTCAGATGGTAGGTGCCTGTTTCTTTCTTTCCTCCGCCATCTGACTCATAGAGATCTATTGTGGGTCCAACAATTACAACACATGATGCAAAATGAGTGAGGGAAGGAGGAAAAAAGAAGGCCCAGAAGATTCCAAATAAGTGAAGTGGCAACTTGCCAGGATGCAAAGTAGTTGGATAGGGGCAAGAATACCATAAGAGTCGTCGATGTGCTCCAGAGGTGTTGGGACTCCACCAATTTTCTTATGTTCCACAACCACTGCGGGTACATTTTTGGGAGATGAGAGATGATCGTTGGAAGTGTGAAGGGTTCCCTTTAGGCACCTGATGCAGTAGAGCCTACTCTCCTGCACAGAGGGTACCTGCGCGGGGGGGGGCGACGGCTACTTCTTCCACATTATCTTTATTGTCTTTAGTTGGTGCAACACATGTAGTCGTCACACGATCGCGCAGGGGTGCGCGGTTTATCCGGTTGCTAGGTGAGTAGAATTCACCCCGAAAGCGTCTGATCAATGCCATCTCAGAAACGTCTCCCCGAATAATGAGCCGTCTTTGGCCCTCTCGTGTTCCTCTCCTTCCGTTTCGGAATTTGATTGTAATTCTAAATTGGCCAACGGTTGTGTTTCCTAATCCTGAGTGTTGCTGCGAGAAACCGTTAACCACGCTCTGGCCGCACTCATCCCCAAAGATACTACTAGAATAGGTAAATAAAAAAATCACAGTCTTTGTCCACACATTCCTTTTAATTCACACATCAGTTTCAAGCTGTCAAATATGCAACTGTCCCAAAATGTTTGCCCCGTTTGATATTTTTGCTACATGTTCATGCGACAATATTTTGCATATCTCGTCACAGACGCAGCAAGTGACTATATGTCCCTGAGAGTATGTGGCCTATCAACCATCCACGCTGTGCCTGTGGCTCTCTGCAGCCATGTTTGTATGTACCCTGGAGAGATTTGTAATCAGGACCTCACACTGCTGTGCTCTTGCTTCTGCATGGGGCACCAGTGTATTGTTAACTGTGCCCTGGACGAGATGTGTAACAGGGTACCTCACACTGCTGTGCTCTGTGCTCTTGCAACCAGTTTATGTAGTTATCCCTTTGAGAGATGTGAATCAGAACCTCCATGCTGCTCTGTTGCTCTCCTGAAGCAAGTGTTTATGTATTGTCCCTGGGATGATGTGTAATCAGACCTCACACTGCTGTGCCTCTGTGCTCTGTGCAGCCAGTGTATGTATTGTCCCTGGAGAGATGTGTGAATCAGACCCACAAACTGTCTGTGCTCTGTGCTCTCTGCGCCAGTTGTATGTATGGTCCCCGGAGAGATGTGTAAATCAGACCTCAACAACTGAAAAAAGCTGTGCTCTGTGCTCTTGCATGGTCCAGTGTTGTATGTCTGGTCGAGAGTGTGTAATCGACCTCACACTGCTGTCTACTGTGCTCTCCTGTACCATGTAGTTCTGTCCCTGTAGTAGATTGTAATCAGTACACTCACACTGCTGTGCCGTGTGCTCTCTGCAGCCATGTTATGTATCTGTCCCGGAGAGATGTGTAATGCAGAACCTCACAAACTGCTGGCTCTGTGCCTCTGCAGCCAGTGCTGTGTCTTGTCCGATAGATGTGTAATCAGACCTCACACTGCTTGCTCTGTGCTTCTGTAGCCAGTTATGTATTGTTCCCTGGAGAGATGTGTAGTCCGATTTGGTGTTATGTTGTTAGTAGCAGCAGGACTGTTGAGATGTGGATTAATTCTGGGATGTAACTTCTCCAACGTGCACTGGTGGAGTATCACACTGCTGTGCTCTGTAACCTCTGCAGGCCGTATAGGTATTGTACGTGGAGTGTAATCATACCCTTAGGTAGTAGTTAGTAGGCTGGCAGGAACTGTGAAATATGGGATTTATAATTCCGGGATGTAACTCAACAAGTGTACTAGGGGCAGATCCTCACCAATGCTGTGCTCTGTGTGTCTGCGGCAGTGTGTATGTATTGTCCCTGGGAGATGTGTAATCATACCTTTGTGTATGTTGTTAGGAGCAAGCAGGACTGTTGATAATATGGATGAATATTCCGGATTGTAGCCTCTCCAAGTGCACTGGGGCATATCCTCACCACTGCTGTGCTCTGTGCTGTCTGAGGCAGTGTTAGCTATTGTCCTGGATGTATCATACCTTTAGGTATATAGTAGTAGCAAGCAGGATATATGCCATTTATCCCAGGCGGGTGGCCTTCAAACCATGACTAGTACAAGTCTTGGCATAGGGATGGGTGGGACATTAGGAAATGGGCGTGTCATGTATTGGCCCCTCCCCTATTGCACTAATAGCACCAGATGTCCATTTGTTTGGCCATGTTTTCGCCACGAAGGCCGTTAAAGCTTTGTTGCTGGGAGAGGTGAGGTTAAGCGGGCATTGTGTGGCGGCCTTGGCGTGGAAGCGCTCAGGGTGGCCTCCTGCCCTAACGTCCAGTCTCCGCGGTTCATGCCAGGTTATCTCTGGGAGGAAAAAGAATCCCGTTTAAGGAAATGCAGCCCAGGGTCTCCGGGCGCGAGTGGGAAAGGCGGTGCACTAACAAGGAAACCGAATTGCCTTTGTAACCCCTCGTGCGTGACGCCAATCAGAGGGGGGAGATACCTTGGCATGGCTGACGTGACTACTGGCAAGAGGACATTTCCTCACTGCTGCCCCAAATTAAATAATAGAGTGTCCTGGTTGTTCTTAGACTTCATCATCATCAGTGTAGTATGGTCTCATCCTATTACCTCCACAACCAGGAGATTCCAATACTCCTGAGCAGTGCAGGGGGCGCCAGATTATGAGACCGTGCGCCAGGTTCTATTAATGTGCTGCAGGTCCTGCTATGGCCCCGTGTACACCCAGGCCATTACCCGGTATCCTCTATGGGCTGAACTGGTGTAGATCCTGTGCACATTGCTCAGGTACTGCCTGCAGCTGGTGCACCTCCCCGGCTGGCACACGGTTATTGCCAGTCTGATGGACTCGCTCCCTGGTGGATGCCACGTGGTGTTTGGGATCTCGTGGCCTCACTTCAAGCCTCAGCAGCAATCTGCATACACTCAGCCGTATAATTTTACTACCGCCGGAGAATCATCAGGGGGAGGAGCTGTCCATGGAGAGCAGCGGCTCCGGGCGCCGCCGATCACTGCTGACCTTCTCCCCCATGTCAATTAATTTTTAACCCTTTAATGCCACCATGTCTAGAGTGATTAACAATGGAGCAGTGGCTCTCCTATCATGATATGATTAGATACACAGTCAGCAGTCAGTATCACAACAGGATGAAGGTGTCTCCATAGAGATGTGTATTCAGATCTTTATGTATATTGTTAGTAGCAGCAGAACTGTGAACTATGGATTTGTATTTCAGGATTGCAGCTGATGATGTGTCCTGACACTGCTGTGCTCTCAGCATTGTGCAACTACATGGAAGATCAATGCAGATTACACAGCAGTGTGAGGACAAGTTTTTGGAGATGCCTCAATCCTGGAATTTAAATTTTTATATCACAGTACTGCTGCCGACCCTGCTCTGTGCATTGCACTTCTCCACAGACCCTCTTACCTGCTCAGTGACTTCTGTAGTAGCCAACCAGAAGCCTGCTAAAGCTTCAAATTAGCCTCCAGTTCACCAGAACTGCCTTCAGTTCACCTGGAGGAGATACTACAATCCTAGAATATTCCCTCACAATCCTGCTGCTACTACAACATACACCAATTATCACACAATATACTAATTAGGTTCACTACAGTCAGATGGGCAGTGCCTGTCTTTCTTTTCCGCCCATCTGACTATAGAGATCTTTGTGGGTACCAACAATTACAACACATGATGCAAATGATGAGGGATAGAGGAAAAAAGCCCAGAAGATCCAAAAAGTGAAGTGGCACCTGTGCAAGGATGCAGAGAGTTGGAATAGGGGACAAGATCCCTTGAAGAGTCGTCTGTGCTCCAGAGGTGTTGGACTACCCCAATTTTCTTATGTTCCACCACTGCGGGTACATTTTTGGGGGATGAGAGATGACGTTGTGGTGTGAATGGGTCCCTTTAGACACCTGGATGCAGCCGCCACTCCCTTGCCACAGAGTATGTGTCCGGATCTTGGGCTTGTAGTAGTGGTGCACACAGGTAGCGCACACAGCGGCAGGGGCGCGGTATCCGGGTGCGAGGTGATGGATGAAGTCACCCTGAAAGCTGCTGATTAATGTCCATGCAGAACACGCTCGCCCCCGAATAATGAGCCGTCTGTGGCCCTCGTGTTCCTCTCGCTTCCGTTTCGGACTTTGATTGTAATTCTAACTTGGAACGTTGTGTTTCCTAATCCGGACGGGTTGCTGCGAGAAACCGTTAACCATCGCTCTGCCGCACTCATCCCCAAAGATACTATTCCTACATATCTGTCACAATAACATCCGTTTTATTTCCATAACTACCAATCAGTTTCCAGCTGTCAAATATCAACTGCCCAAATGTTTGCCCGTCTTGATATTTTGCTACAATGTATCAGTGCAGACAATATGCATATCTCTGTCATCAGACAGCAGCCAGTGCTATCTACTGTCCCTGGAGAGATGTGTAATCAGACCTCACACTGCTGTGCTCTGTGCTCTCTGCAGCCAGTGTTATGTATTGTCCCTGGAGACGAGATAGTGTAACATACCTCACACTGCTGTGCTCTGTGCTCTCTGCACCAGTTTTATGTAGTTATCCCTGAGAGATGTGGAATCAGACCTCACACTGCTGGCTCTGTTGCTCTCCTGAAGCCAGTGTTTATGTATTGTCCTGGCGAGATGTGTAATCAGACTCACAACTGCTGTGCCTCTGTGCTCTGTGGGTCAGCAGTGTATGTATTGTCGCCCTGGAGAGATGTGTAATCAGACCTCACAAACTTCTGTGCTCTGTGCTCTCTGCGCCAGTGTTATGTAGGTCCCCTGGAGAGATGTGTAAATCAACCTCCAACAACTGAGGAAACAAAGCTGTGCTCTGATGCTCTATGCATGGTCCATGTTATGTAATGGTCCCTGTAGAGATGTGTGAATCAGACCTCACACTGCTGTACTCTGTGCTCTCCTGTACCATTGTTTAGTTCTTGTCCCCTGTATAGATGTGTAATCAGTACCCTCACACTGCTGTGCTCTGTGCTCTCTGCAGCCTGTTATGTACTGTCCCGGGAGAGATGTGTAAGCAGAACCTCACAAACTGCTGGCCTCTGTGCGCTCTGCGCCAGTGTTAGTCTTGTCCCTGATAGATGTGGTACTCAACCTCACACTGCTTGCTCTGTGCTCTCGCATGCCATTTGTTTATGTTATTGGGGGGTTTTTTGGATTCCCGCCCCCACCCCCCCCCCTTGGGTGGGAAATGAAAATAGATGTGTAATCAGACCCACACTGCTTTGGCTCGGTGCTTCCCTGCATCCAGTGTTATGTACTGTCCCTGGAGAAGTGTAATCAACCCCACACTGCGGTGCTCTGTGCTCTCTGCAGCCAGTTTTCTGTATTGTCCTGTTAGAAGATGTGTACTCAGACCTCACACTTTCTTTGTCTCTGGTGTACTCTGTACCAGTAGTTATTATTGTCCCTGGTAGATGTGTAATTCACCTTCACACTGCTGTGCTCGGCCGCTCTCTTCAGTCAGTGTTATGTATTGCCCTGGATTAGATGTGTAATCATACTCACAACTGCTGATCTGTGCTCCTGGATCCAGTGGTTATGTATGTCCCTGGAGAATTTTACTCAGACGCTCACACTGCTGGCTTCTGTGCCTCTGCAGCCAGTGTTATGTATTGTCCCTGGAGAGAATTTTTAATCAGACCTACAAATGCTGTGTCTCTGCATCTCATCTGCAGTCATGTTATGTTATTTTCCCTGGAGAGATTGTGAATCCACCCTCAACACCTGCTGTATCTGTGCTCTCTTAGCCAAGTGTTTTATTGTCCCTGGAGAGATGTGTACCGATTTTCCGGGCCATTATGCGCCCCGGAATATAAGGCTCATTAAGTTCTGATGGGCCTATATTGGAATATTCCACTATATAAAGGCGCATCGACTATAAGTCGCAGGGTCGGTGGGCGTGGCGGATTCCGGGGCGAGCGAAGACCCGACGGGAATCAGACGCGACGACGAGACTCGACTCCGAGACGAGACGCGACGCGGTTAAGGTGAGCGGTAGGTGGTAAATGGCATACTTACTCAGGATCCCCACCCCCTAGCAAGGTCACCGTCTACAGGAGACAGCAGATCTCCAGCTGTAACTGCATACTGCGACGCTTCATAAAAGAATTGTTCTTGGCCTCGTGTGGTCTGCAGTTCCCGGCTTGAGATCTGCTGCTCCGGTATCGGGACCTAGTGTAAGTGGGTCCCGCTGCCCATATAGGCGCACCGACTATAATTGCGCACGTTTGGATTTCCAAGGAAATCCAAGGCTTTTATGTGCGCCTTATAGCGGCTGACAAAACGGTAGTCCAACCTCACACTGCGTGCTCTGTGGCTCTGTGCAGCCAGTGTTATTTATTGTCCCTGCAGAGTGTGTATGCATACCAAGAATCACACTGCTTTTGCTCTGTGCTCTCTGTTTAGGCGCATTGTTATGATTGTTCTCCTAGGGAGAGTGTGATGTCAGACGCTTGTATATGTTGTTATAGCAGCAATGACTGTGTATATGGATTTATATTCCGGATTGTACTTCTCCAAGTGTCACTTGGATGTAACATCACACTGCTGTGGCTCTGTGCTGGTCTGTCACAGTTATGGTATTGTTCCCTGGAGAATGTGTAGTCGATAATTCGGTTATGTTTCTAGTAGGCTGCAGGACCTGTTGAATTGGATTTATATTCCGGGATTGTAACTTCTCCAAGTGCACTGGTGGATGTCATCGCACTGCTGTGCTCTGTACCCTCTGCAGGCAGTGATAGGTATTTGTCCCTGGAGTGTAATCATACCCTTATGGTAATAGTTAGTAGCTGCAGGACTGTGAAATATGGGATTTATATTCCGGATGTACTCATACAAGTGACTAGGGGCAGATCCTCACAACTGCTGTGCTCTGTGTGTCTGTCAGGCAGTGTTATGTTTGTCCCGGGAGATGTGTTAATCATTACTTTGTGTACTTTTGTTAGGACAAGTCAGGACTGTTGATAATATGGATGAATATCGGATTGTAGCCTCTCCAGTGCACTGGGGGCATATCCTCACCACTGCTGTGCTCTGTGCTGTCTGCAGGCAGTGTTACTATTGTCCTGGATGGTATCATACCTTTAGGTATGTAGTAGTAGTCAGCAGGAATCTGCCATTTATCTCCAGTGGCGGGTGGCCTTCAACCATGACCTAGTACAAGTCTTGCATAGGGATGGTGGGACATTAGAAATGGGCGTTGTCATTGTATTGCCCGCTCCCCTATTGCAGCCTAATAGCACATATGTCCATTTGTTTGCCATTTTTCGCCACGAAGTGCCAGGTAACACGCTTTGTTGCCTGGGAGGTGAAGGTTACGAGGCATTGTGTTGGCGGGCCTCTCCAAGTGCACTGGGGGCATATCCTCACACTGCTGTGCTCTGTGCTGTCTGCAGGCAGTGTTAGCTATTGTCCCTGGAGTGTTATCATACCTTTAGGTATGTAGTTAGTAGCAGCAGGACTATCTGCCCATTTATCTCCAGGCTTGGGTGGGCCTTCAACCATGACTAGTACAAGTCCTTGTCATGAGGGATGGGTGGTGACATTAGAAATGGGCGTGTCATTGTATTGGCCCCTCCCCTATTGCACCTAATAGCACAGAACGTCCATTTTGTTTGCCATTTTTCGCCACGAAGTGCAGTTAACGCTTTGTTGCCTGGAAAGGTGAAAGGTTAAGAGGGCATTGTGTGGCGGCCTTGGCGTGGAGCGCTCCAGCACCTCTCCCAGCAACAAAGCTTTAACGGCCTTCGTGGCGAAAACATGGCCAAACAAATGGACATCTGGTGCTATTAGTGCAATAGGGGAGGGGCCAATACATGACACGCCCATTTCCTAATGTCCCACCCATCCCTATGCCAAGACTTGTACTAGTCATGGTTTGAAGGCCACCCGCCTGGGATAAATGGCATATATCCTGCTTGCTACTACTATATACCTAAAGGTATGATACATCCAGGACAATAGCTAACACTGCCTCAGACAGCACAGAGCACAGCAGTGGTGAGGATATGCCCCAGTGCACTTGGAGAGGCTACAATCCGGAATATTCATCCATATTATCAACAGTCCTGCTTGCTCCTAACAACATACACAAAGGTATGATTACACATCTCCCAGGGACAATACATACACACTGCCGCAGACACACAGAGCACAGCATTGGTGAGGATCTGCCCCTAGTACACTTGTTGAGTTACATCCCGGAATTATAAATCCCATATTTCACAGTTCCTGCCAGCCTACTAACTACTACCTAAGGGTATGATTACACTCCACGTACAATACCTATACGGCCTGCAGAGGTTACAGAGCACAGCAGTGTGATACTCCACCAGTGCACGTTGGAGAAGTTACATCCCAGAATTAATCCACATCTCAACAGTCCTGCTGCTACTAACAACATAACACCAAATCGGACTACACATCTCTCCAGGGAACAATACATAACTGGCTACAGAAGCACAGAGCACAGCAGTGTGAGGTCTGATTACACATCTCTCCGGACAATACACAGCACTGGCTGCAGAGAGCACAGAGCCACAGTGTGAGGTTCTGATTACACATCTCTCCAGGGACAATACATAACCTGGCTGCAGAGAGCATACGTGCACAGCAGTGTGATGTCTGATTACAATCCTCTCCCAGGGACAGTAACTACCTGGCTGCAGAGAGCACATAGCACAGCAGTGTGAGGTCGATTACACACTCTCCAGGACATACAAACACTGGCTGCACAGAGCACAGAGCCAGCAGTGTGAGGTCTGATTACACATCTCTCCGAGGGACAATACATTACAACTGGCTGCAGAGAGCACAGTGCACAGCAGTTTTGGGTCTGATTCACACATCTCTCCAGGGACAGTACATAGCACTGGCTGCAGAGAGCAACAGAGCACAGCAGTGTGAGGTCTATTACACATATCTCCAGGGACAATCCATAACACTTGCTCAGAGAGCACAAGCACGCATGGAGGTTCTGATTACACATCTCTCCAAAAGGGACAACATAACACTGGCTTAGCAAGAGCACAGAGCACAGCAGTGTGAGGTCCCTGATTACACATCTCTCCAGGACAGTTACATCACACTGGCTGCAGAAGCAAGGCACAGCAGTGTGAGGTCTGATTACACATCTCTCCAGGGACATACATAACCTGGCTCATAGAGCACAGTGGCACAGCAGTGTGTGTCTGATTACACATCTCTCCAGGGACATTAGATCACTTGCTGGCTGTCTGCTGACAGAGATATTCAAAAAAAATATTTTCTGCATGATACATGTTAGCAAAATATCAAACGGGGGCAAACATTTTGGGCAGTTGATATTGACAGCTTGAAACTGATTGGTAGTTCTGGACATAAGACGGATTTTATTGTGACCGATACGTAGGAATAGTATCTTTAGGGATGAGTGCGGCAGAGCGTGGTTAACGGTTTCTCGCAGTCACACTTCCGGATTAGGAAACACAACGTGGTCCAATTTAGAATTACAATCAAATTCCGAAACGGAAGCGAGAGGAACACGAGGGCCACAGACGGCTCATTATTCGGGGCGACGTCTGGCATGGCATTGATCAGCCGCTTTCAGGGTTGACTCATC
The DNA here is from genome assembly GCA_019512145.1 of Engystomops pustulosus. Taxonomy (NCBI): domain Eukaryota; kingdom Metazoa; phylum Chordata; class Amphibia; order Anura; family Leptodactylidae; genus Engystomops; species Engystomops pustulosus. Next base: position 83,778 of record WNYA01000582.1, read on the forward strand.
CATCACCTCGGCCCGGATACCGCGCCCCCTGCCGCGTGTGCGCTACCTGTGTTGCACCACTACTAACAAGCCTGAAGATCCGCACACATACTCTGTGGCAGGGAGTGGCCTGCATCAGGTGCCTAAAAGGGACCCTTCACACTTCCAACATCATCTCTCATCCCCAAAATGTACCCCAGTTGTGGAACATAGAAAATTGGGGAGTCAACACCTCTGGAGCACAGACGACTTCTTCATGGTATTCTTGCCCCTATTCCACTCTTTGCATCCTGGCAATGTGCCACATTCACTGAATTTGGATCTTCTGGGTTTTTTTCCTCTTCCCTCCTCATTTGCATCATGTGTTGTAATTGTGGTACCCACAAAGATCTCTAGAGTTCCAGATGGCGGAAAAGAAAGACAGGCACCTCCCCATCTTTGACTGTAGTGAACCTAATTAGTATATTGTGTGATAATTGGTGGCATGTTGTAAGTGCAAGCAGGACTGTGATGAATTTAAAGGATTGTAGTATCTCCTCCAGGTGAACGAAAGGGCAGTTCTGGTGACTGTAGCTATTGAGCTATAGCAGGCCTTCTGGTTGGGCTACTATAGAAGTCACTGAAGCAGGTGAGTGTCTGTGGAGAGTGCAGTGCACAGAGCACGCCGCAGTGTCGGCAGCAGTACGGTTGATATAAAATTTATTTCCAGGATTGAGGCATCTCCAAAACTTTTCCTCACACTGCTGTGTAATCTGCATTGATTTCCATGTAGTTGCAACAATGCTGAGAGCCAGCATTGTCAGGACACATCATCAGTCACGTTGAGAAGCTACATCCTGAATATAAATCCACAGTTCACGTTCTGCTGCTACTAAAAATATACTTAAAGATCTGATAAACATCTCTATGGAGAAACACCTCATTTCTACCCTGAAGGAAATGAGTTAAAAACTTGTGAAATGTTAATTAATGCGATTTAATTAAGAAAAGCAAAGGTATTCTAGGTGGGGGTGTGGTGGGGGGGGGGGAGGTCTGATGGTGAATCAGACCTTGCCTCTTAGTAATATTTTACCATTCATTAATTCAATTGATCCTATAAAGACCCCGGGCTTTGATGTCTGTCACAATGTTTAACATCTTAAAAATCCTCCTCCCTGTAAAACTCCAATAAAACTTCTTCATGAGACAATAAACCATAAGTATAAATTGGCTTTCTTAAAGATCGGAGCTAAATTCCTTTAATCTGGCACCTATGGCCCAAGAAACCCAATTACCGGGCACTGAGGTATAAACTGGAACCAGCACCCGGGGCCTCGCATCTCGCAGTCAGACCAGACTACCGGTGTCTGCAATGGATGAATTGTTATCTATGGCTGGCAATTTCCTTCAAGAGACGAAGAACATTTTTTTTCTGTGTATTTTTTCTAAACTCTTCTACATCCTAAGAATATTCTAGGATTGTAGATATTTCCAAGTACCTTGGAGGCGATACAACCTGCTGTGCTCTCTGCAGCCAAGGTTAGGTTATTGCCCCTTAGGGGTGTTCTATCAAGATCTTTTTTTTTTTTTTTCTGTATGCTTTTTCTTCAGCAGCAGGACTGGGATATAAGGATTTATTTCTAGGATTTTAACTTCTCCAAGTGCACTGGGGTGGTGTCCTCACCTGCTGTGCTCTGTGCTCTCTGCAGCCTTATGTACTGTCCCTGAGAGACATGTAATCATCCTATGTGTTGCTGTTTAGTAGCAGCAGACTGAGAAGCTACAATCCTGGAAATAAATCCATATATCCCAGTCCCTGCTGCTACTACAGCATACACATAGGTCTGATTACACGTCCTTCTCCAGGGACAGTACAAGGCTGCGAGAGCAACAGAGTAACAGCAGTTGTTATGACACGCCCCCAATGCACTTTGAGAAGCTGACATCCTGTAAAATAAATCCATATATCACAAGTGCCTTGGGGCGTGTCCCTCACACTGCTTGCTCTGGCTCTCTGCAGTCCTTATGTACTGTCCCTGGAGAGATGTTTAATCATAAGACCTATTGTATGCGTAGTATCAGCAGGACTGGAATATATGGATTTATTTCCGATTGTACTTCTCAAAATGCATTTGGAGGCGTGTCCTCACACTGCTGTACTATCTGTTCTCTGTAGTCCAATGTTATGCATTTGTCCCTGGAGAACTGTGGTAATCAGACCTTTGTGGTATGTTGTTAGTAGAAGCAGGACTGTGATATATTGATTTTATTCCAGGATTGAGCTTCTCCGAGTGCACTGGAATGTTTCCTCACCTCTGCTGTGCTCCTATTGCACAGCATTGAGAAAGTATTACCTTTTTTCTGACTGTATAGATCCACACAACTAAATATTTTGTTTTGGAAAATTGAAGATAATTATTTTTATATTAGAATGTTATTTTCATTAAAAAGAATACGAACACGCTGGGACCGATTCCACAGAATGTATGTGTTCCCGTGTCAGTGTACTGACCCTGAATGTGCCGGCTAATCCACTGCTACAATGTTTTCCTTATAGAGGCGACTCTTAGGAACTACTAATAAACAGCGTCCGCCGGTGTTCAAGCTCTGAACTGATTTCCATTTGCCCTCTGGTATTTTTATGTATTGCAGTTGTATCATGATTCTCTTCAAAAAAGGTTAAGAGGGCATTGTGTGGCGGCCTTGGCGTGGAGCGCTCCAGGGTGTGCCTCCTGCCCTAACGTCAGTCTCCTGCGGTTCATTGCCAGGTTATCTCTGGGGAGGAAAAGACTCCCTGTTTACAGGAAATGCAGCACCAGGGTCTCCGGCGCGGTGGGAAAGGCGTGTGCACTAACAAGGACACCGATTGTTTGTAACCCCTTCGTGACCGTGCGCCAATCAGAGGGCGGGATATCCCTGGCATGGCTGACGCTGACTACTGGCAGAGGACATTTCCTCACTGCAGCCCAAATTACATCATAGAGTTTCCTGGTTGTTCTGTATGACTTCATCATCATCAGTGTAGTATGGTCTCCTCCTATACCTCCACAAGCATGAGATTCCAGATACTTCCTGAGCAGTGCAGGGGGCGCCAGATTCATGAAGACCGTGCACCAGTGTTCTATAATGTGCTGCAGTCTGCTATGGCCCCCGTGTACACCCAGGACATTACCTGGTATCCTCTATGGTGCCTGCACCTGGTGTAGATCCTTGTGCACATTGCTCCGGGTACTTGCCTGCAGCTGGTGCACCTCCCCGGCTGGCACACGGTTATTGCCAGTCTGATGACTCTGCTCCCTGGTGGATGTGCCACGTGGTGTTTGGGATCTCGTGGCCTCACTCAGCCTCCAGCAGCAATCTGCTACCACTCAGCCGTATCATTACTACACGCCGGAGAATCATCAGGGGATGGAGCTGTCCATGGAGAGCAGCGGCTCCGGGCGCCGCCGATCACTGCTGACACTTCTCCCCTAGTCAATTAATTATTAACCCTTTACTGCACCATGTATAGAGTGATTAACACTGAGCAGTGGCTCTCCTATCATGATAGGATTAGATACACAGCTCAGCCGATCAGTATTCAACACAGCGCACGGAAGGATTAGATACACAGCCTCAAGCTAGACTAGGAATCCACAGCATGGGCTTAGATACACAGATCAGCTGGATAGTGCACACATGATGGGATTGATCCAGCAGTCGCAGACCGTATGCATACATGATAGGATTAGGATAACAGCAGCTCCGCAGACAGTATCACCCCTGATAGGATTTGGTACAGCACAGATCAGCGCAGTATCACACAAGAGAGATTAGATACACAGCCCGCCGGCCCAGTATCCTAGACACCAGTGATAGGATTGATACCCCAGCTCAGCAGGATAGTTATCACACCAGGGGCGGATTAGATACACATGATCAGCAGACTGTATCACAAAGGATAGGAGTAGACTACACAGGCCCCAGAGACAGTTATCACAACTTAGATGTATGGGAATAGGCTAATGCACAGATTCAAGCAGCGACAGTTATCACACATTGAGTGGGGATTACGGTTACCAGAGCTGTCTGAAGCATTAACCTTATTTGTGTTCTCAACTTACCAACTGATGGGATTTAGATTAACAAATCCAGTCTCAAGCTAAGACACAAGTATTGTCACGACAGGATAGTTTGCATTATGGACATACCACAGTTTCTCAGCGGTACAGCTTGCAAAACACGATTAGAATTATGAGAAACAATAGGCTCCAGTACCCATTACATCCAAAAATTGTTCTTAAACTTTGATTAACTTTCCCGTCCTAAGACAGACAGTATCACACAGATCGATTAGATAACAGTCAGCAGCAGATCATACATACGGAGAGCGATAATACACAGCTATGCAGCAGTTACACGAGTAGGTACCAGCAACTGACAGGAATAGGTAGATACACAGCTCAGCAGACAGTATCACACCGATGGATAGATTACACGCTCAGCAGACAGTACACAGAGGATAGGATTAGATACACAGCTCAGCAGACCGTTCACACTGATAGGATTAGATACACAGCTCAGCAGACAGATCACACAGGTATGATCCATACACCATCAGAGCAGTATCACACACCATAGGATTAGATACACAGCTCAGCAGACAGTATCACAGGATAGGATTAGATACACAGCTCAGCAGACAGTATCACACAGGATAGGATTAGATACACAGCTCAGCAGACTGTATTATACATGATAAGATTAGATAAAGTAGCACAGCGGGCCGTATCACACATACAGTACTAGATAGAATGGCTCAGCAGGCAATTTCAATGATGAAAGACTTAGATACAGTAACTCCTCAGACAGTATCACACATCTCCAGGATCCGAAGATAATTGTGTAACATTAGAGCTGAGTGGAGGCTGTATCTCACATGCTCAGCTTAGATACTCATAATGAATATATCAGGTTTACCAAGAACCAGTAATTCCGGATTCTACTTTGGACAGTTATCTCCATATCCATGGATATCAGTATACGGCTGCCGCAGACTTGGGAAAATGAAGATGATGCCATAAATTCCCCCCCCCTTCTCTGTGAGACCCCCACAGACAACTTGCTCTAATTGGAAGGTATTTTTCACAATACACATCCCCCTGCCAGTAAATCAGCCGTGCCCCAGGGGGGCAATCTTCTCTATCCCCTCAATAATAAGATTATGGATGGCGTCCCCCGGGTTAGCGGTGGGCTCGCGCTGTGTGATTGCCCCCCTTATATCATTACTATTTATTTCCATTTCTTTCATGGGACCACTACACTGATTGTCAGGGACGTGTATATGCTGTTTCTTATGATGACAGTTCTCACTCCACCTCTGTGGCGAGGACGATGACTTTGACCTTATGTGTCCACAACCTAAGCGACAGTTCACCTTCACTCCCTTTCTAGGAGCAGGACCATTGGAGGGACCATCCAATTTCTTCACCTGGAGGCAGATATAAGGTTTGGATACAGGGCAGGACCTTCACTCTGTGTATTATATTTATTATGACTGCCCCCTATTATACCACGATTAGATACACCTCATGTAACTAAACTCTTAGAGTTCCCATTAGCCTTTTACAAGCGTGAACTTCATGGCTCCATTGATTGAACCTCGACGTGCAGAAAGCTGAGAATTTCCTCATAAATTCCTGTAGTGAAATGGTCTTGCCACTATTCGAGGTGCAATTCTCACTTGTGGATTATAGGCTGTGTACATCGTGCAATTTTTCCATTCTGTATAATTATAATTCTGGTTCCTGACTTATTTGCTTTTAGTACATGGTTATAAATTACAAACTAATGACATCCGGTGTGATGGAAACAACAGGTTGTGTGTAGTGGACCATCGTCTTATCAAGATTGGAAACTAAAGACAGTTAAAAACCCTTCCCATCCCTAGAACGGGGGCTTGTTAGCCAAATCTTCACATCCCCAAATATCTCTATGTCTACCCTCATTCTATGGTTACATTATCCATAAGTTACCCTCCTCAGCCATTCATCACTTGGATTGCATGAGTGGCGCAGGAACCGGTGACTGAACTTTTCCAGTGGAGTATAAGGTTTGTGGTGTACGAGGTGTTATGTTTGGTGGCACCTCTAACAAGGTTTTGTGTAGTTGTTAGTAGCAGCAGGACTGGGACATACTGGATGTATACATTAGATTCGGGATTGGACAGGATGTGTCCCACTGCTGTGCTCTGTGCTCTCTGCAGCCAGTGTGATGTATTGTCCCTGGAGAGATGTGTATCAGACCTCACACTGCTGTGCTCTGTGCCTCTGCAGCCAGTGTTATGTATTGTCCCCTGGAGAGATGTGTAATCAGACCTCACACTGCTGTGCTCTGTGCTCTCTGCAGCCAGTGTTATGTATTGTCCCTGGAGAGATGTGTAATCAGACCTACACTGCTGTGCTCTTGCTCCTGCAGCCAGTGCTATGTATTGTCCCTGGAGAGAGGTAATCAGACCTACACCTGCTGTGCTCTGTGCTCTCTGCAGCCAGTGTTATGTATTGTCCTGGAGAGATGTGAATCAGACCTCAACTGCTGTACTCTGTGCTCTCTGCAGCCAGGTTATGTATTGTCCCTGGAGAGGATGTGTAATCAGACCTCACACTGCTGTGCTCTGTGCTCTCTGCGCCGTTGTTATATATTGTCCTGGAGAGAGTGTGTAATCAGACCTCACCTTGCTGTGTCTCTGTCTCTCTGGCAGGCCAGTGTTATGTATTGTGCCGGAGAGATGTGTAATCAGACCCACACTGCGGTGCTTCTGTGCTCTCTGAGCCATGTGTATGTATGTCCCTGGAGAGAGTGTAATCAGACCTTTGGGTATGTTGTTTAGCAGCAGGACTGTGATTATAGATTATATTTCCAGGATTGTATCATCTCCAAGTGCACGTGGGTATGTCTCACACTGCTGTGCTTGTTCTCTGCAGCCAGTGTTAGTATTGTCCCTGGAGAGATGGTGTAATCTAGACCTTTGTGTATGTTGTATTAGCAGCAGGACTGTGATATAGGATTATATTCCAGGATTGTAGCTTCACAGTGCACTGGTGGCGTGTCACTCACACTGCTGTACTCTGCGCCTCTCTGCAGCCAGTGTTATGTATGTGTCCTGGATGAGATGTGTAATACACCTTTGTGTATGTTGATAGTAGAAGCACGGATGTGATATATCGATTTATATTCCAGGATTGTATCATCTACAAGTGCACTGTGGGTATGTCCTCACACTGCTGTGCTCTGTTCTCTCTGCAGCCACAGTGTTAGTATTGTTCTGGAGAGATGTGTAATCAGACTTGTGTTGGTGATAGTAGAAGCAGGACTGTGATATATAGATTTATATTCCAGGATTGGATAATCTCAAGTGCACTTTGGTGATGCTCACACTGCTGTGCTATGGTTCTCTGCGCCAGGTTATGTATTATGTATTGTCCCTGGAGGTGTGTGATAAGACCTCACACTGCTGTGCTCTGTGCTCTCTGCAGCCAGTGTTATGTATTGTCCCTGGAGAGATGTGTAATCAGACCTCACACTGCTGTGCTCTGTTCTCTCTGCAGCCAGTGTTATGCATTGTCCCTGGAGAGATGTGTAATCAGACCTCACACTGCTGTGCTCTGTGCTCTCTGCAGCCAGTGTTATGTATTGTCCCTGGAGAGATGTGTAATCAGACCTCACACTGCTGTGCTCTGTTCTCTCTGCAGCCAGTGTTATGTATTATCCCTGGAGAGATGTGTAATCAGACCTCACACTGCTGTGCTCTGTGCTCTCTACAGCCAGTGTTATGTATTGTCCCTGCAGAGATGTGTAATCAGACCTTTGTGTATGTTGTTATTAGCAGCAGGACTGTGATATATGGATTTATATTCCAGGATTGTAGCTTCTCCAAGTGCACTGGGGGCGTGTCCTCACACTGCTATGCTGTGAATTTAAGCCACTCCCTTCTGCCCTGAGTGAAACCTGTAACAGTTGGAGGAGCAGCTCAGTGCAGAGAGATTAGAGCACAGCAGGGTGAGGACTTACCCTTAACACAACAAAGCTCTTTTGCATGACTCCTTATTCTTGCCAGAGGATCTCTTGCTCTGTGTAAGTGCTGCACAATATATAATATAATTATTCTTATTACATAACGAGGCGTCTCTTACCTTTGTAAGGTCTGGATTTGGCTTTCAGTGTCCGCTCCTCAATGAACGTCGCTAAGCAATACTGTAATATACAAACACCAACCATTACTAACGTATCCACACAACACTCACAAATCAGCTCACGGATGACATATATTACACTGGGCTGGACTGTGATTTATGGAGTGCTGTGTCCTCACACTGCTGTGCTCTGTGCTCTCTGGAAGCTTACAGCAGTAGCTTGTCGGCAGATCTTTCAGTTCCAAGCAAAGAGGACTTTCCCCCCATTGAAGTTGAGTTAAGTCCCTGGGGGTCTGTGCCAAAAAGTTGTACACAAAACTTGACAGAGGGTAACATTAGATGTATTAAAGGGAACCTGTCAGCACATTTGCACATATATAGCCAGTGACAGGTTCCTATAGAGATCTATTCACTTACTTCTTTTAGCTAAAAATTACATCCACATAAATCACCTTTTATCTTCTATTACCTGCCATTAGAAGGGGGCGTGTCCTGCTCATCCAGCCCCTCCCATCTACTCCTCCTCAGGCCCCTCCCATCTACCCCTCCCTGGCCCCTCCCATCTACTCCTCCCCACGCCTTATGCCTCCATACTTACTTATGCCTTACTACCCCTTACCTTACATGGTATAATGCGCCCCCAGAAAAGCCCCCTCTCAATAAACACCCCCAGGCCCCTCACACAGTATACTGCCCCCCACTGGCCACCGTGCACCTCCCTGTATATCCTGGGGATGGGGACCTGGTGTTAGGAGACGGTGCGCTGCGTGTAATTGGGGACACGTCGTACCCGGTAGGAATCCAGATGCTCAATGTTATCGATGGTCATTTCCTCTGCAGGGGATGAGCTGTAACAGCAATGCTTCTCCGCGTATTCCAGGAAGGATTGTCTGGCCTCATCCACCGAGAGGTGCGGAGACCTGCACCCAGAGAGACAAATATCACTGCATGTATCACCATCCGCTGTGTATCTAATCCCATCATGTGTGATACTGACTGCTGAGCTGTGTATCTAATCCCATCCTGTGTGATACTGACGGCTGAGCTGTGTATCTAATCCCATCACGTGTGATACTGTCTGCTGAGCTGTGTATCTAATCCCATCATGTGTGATACTGTCTGCTGAGCTGTGTATTTAATCCTATCCTGTGTGATACTGTCTGCTGAGCTGTGTATTTAATCCTATCCTGTGTGATACAGTCTGCTGAGCTGTGTATCTAATCCCATGATGTGTGATACAGTCTGCTGAGCTGTGTATCTAATCCTGGGTGATACTGTCTGCTGAGCTGTGTATCTAATCCTGGGTGATACATTCTGCTGAGCTGTGTATCTAATCCTGGGTGATACATTCTGCTGAGCTGTGTATCTAATCCTGGGTGATACATTTCTGGAGCTGTGTATCTAGTCCTGGTGATAAGCATTCGGCTGAGCGTGTATCTAATCTATTGGGTGTAATCACTGTGTAATCACCGGGTGATCGTGGCACAGAGTATCTTGGCGTTATATAAGCTGAATACCTTGCTTGTATTGTCACAGGGAAACCCTCAGGAATGGAACAAGGAAATAGTTTGCAATATTATTTTCTTGTAACTAAGAACATCCGTTAATTGCAGTGTAACGGTTTTATTTCATAATTAATCATTGATAAGGAGAGAAGATAGAAAATTACTTCTGGGCACGGAAGAGAATAACTTACCAAAGTATGTCTTCTCTCAGTTGGGCCTCAAAAGTGTCACCTGCGATAAAATGGCAAATATCCATGTAATAGTAAGGAAAATAGATAGAAGATGAGATAGAATAGGAGAGAATAAAGATAGATACATGATAGATAGATAGTATCTAGATAGGAGATAATGAGTAATTCAGATGATAGATCGAAATAGATAGATAGAATTATAGATCGATATGGATTAGATAGGATAGATAAGATAGATAGGAGATAGAATGGAGACTAGGAGATAGAATATGGAATAGTATAAGGAGATAGAGATATAATATAGACTACGGAGATAGTAGCTCGGAGTAGTCCTGCGCTCGCGCGCTCGCTCGCGTCGCTCGGCGCTCAGCTCGCTGCTCCTGCCTCCCGCTCGCTCCCCGGCAGCTGCAGCTCGGCGCTCGCTCGAATGCGCCCTACTGCTCGCTCGGCCTCTCTCGCTCGGCCGCTCGCTCGCTCGCTAGCTCTGCGTCGCTCGCCGCTCTCTGCTCGCTCTCTCTCTCGCTCGCTCTCTCCGCTCGACTGCACTGGCTCGCCTCGGCATCGCTCGCTCAGCTCGGACACGTCGCTCGAGCGCGCTCGTCGCTTCGGCGCTCGTTCATCGCTGCTCGCCTCGCGATCGCTACGACTCATCTCGCTCGGCGCTCAGCTCTGCTCGCTCAGATCCTCGCTCGCTCCGCCCGCCGCTCGCTCCTCCGCCTGCTCGTCGCGCTCGCATCGGCGCGCTCGCTCGCTCGCTCGTCTCGCTCGCTCGCTGGCGCTCGCTCGCTCGGCCTCGCTCGCCTGCTCGTTCGCCTCGCTCTCCGCTAAGCTGCTCGACTCGAGCCGCCGCTCGGCGCTCCTCGGCGCTCGCTCGGCACTAGCGTCCCGCATCGCATCGCTCTCCTCGCTCGCTCTCCTCAGCTCGCTGATCCGCCGCTCCCCTCGCTAGCGGCTCTGCTCGCTCGCGCACGCTCGCTCCGCCTCGGCTCGCTGTCGCCGTCGCCGACTCGCTCGCCTCGCTCGATCGCCCGCTCGCTCGCTCGTCCTCGCTCGGGCTCCTCGGCGCTCGTTCGCTCGCCTCGTCCTAGCTCGCTCGCCTCGCGGCTCGCTGCTCTCGCTCGCTCGCGCCAAGTGCTCGCCTCAAGCTCCGCTGTGCGGCTCCTCGCTCGCGCGCTCTCAGCCTCTTTCTCCCCTCGGAGCTTTCCACTTCGCCATCTGCGCCGGCATCGTTCCTCATATCCCAGGATTTTCCGCTCTGTGCCGTCCTGCGCATCCGGCCTCTCGGCTCTCCGAGCCCGTGCCTCTGTCCTCACTCGCACCATCGTCTCACGTCGTCTTTCATCCCCTTCACTCTTGGCCTTCGCCTCATCACTCCGCCTGCGTCTTCTCGTTCCAGGGTTATTTTGCTGCCGTTATTCTAGGAAAGTAAAGTGATTAAATACAGGAAATTATCCGATATAGGAAATGAATTCTGTCTTCAAGACATACATAAGTATAGAAGGTTTATGGATACCAACATGGGCCACATGTATCACTCGTTTTTTCTGTTGTTTTTGTGTCTTTTCATACTGGTGCACCGTTTTTGCGCCATTTTTGTGCAGCAAAAATATCCAGGTTTGCCTCATTTATCCTACCAATCCAGATGTTTTGTTGTGCCTAATGATATTCATCACTTGAGACTTTTCATTCAGGCGCAAAAACACTCCAGCCCGACGGTGGCGTTAACTGAGAAGTAAGAGCCCCTGAGAGCCCCTGTGCAGAGCAGCTCATCCCCAGCAGCAGAGCTCAGCCAGACACTAGTACTGATAATACAGACACTACAGACACTAGTACAGATAATACAGACACTGCATACACTGCAGACTGTGCAGAGCAGCTCATCCCAGCAAGAGCTCAGGCAGACACTAGTACAGATACTACATACACTGCAGACACTAGTACAGACATTACCATACCTGCAGACACTAGGACAACCTGCAGACACTGCAGACACTAGTACAGTTACTACATACACTCAGACACTGACCAACATACATACACTGCATACACTAGTACAGACATAACCTACACTTGCAGACAACTAAGTACCATGAATTACCATACCACTGCAGACACTAGTACAGACACTGCAGACACTGCAGACACTAGTACACAGACACACATACACTGCAGAAACCACTAGTACAGACACACATACACTGCAATACCTATACAGACACTACATACACTGCCTAACCACTAGTACGACACCACATACACCCTGCAGACACTAGTACAGACACTCATTACACGAGACACTAGTACAGACACTACTACACTGCATACACTAGTACAGACATTACATACACTGTAGACACTAGTACAAACACTACAAATACTGCAGACACTACAGACACTACATACACTGCAGACATTAGTACAGACACTACATACACTGCAGACACTAGTACAGACACTACAAATACTGCAGACACTATTACAGACTTTCACTACACGTTCAGACATTAGTACAGACACTACATACACTAGACACTACCGACACTCAGACACAGTACAGACATACATACACTGCGACACTATACAGACATACATCACTGAGACACTAGTACAGACATTACATACACTGCAGACACAAGTACATACACATACATACACTAGCATGACACAGTACAGACATTACATACCGGCAGACACAAGTACAGACAATACATCCACTGCAGACACTAGTCACAGACCTTACATACACTGCAGACCTGAGTCAGACATCATACGCAGACATATACAGACTACATACACTGCAACCCTATACAGACACTACATACAACCGCAGACACTATTACAGACAATACATACACTGCGACACCTAGTACGACATTACATACACTGCAGACCTAGTAACAGACACTACATACACTGTAGACACTATACAGACACTACATATACTGCAGACACTAGTACAGACATTACATACACTGCAGACCTCGTACAGACACTACATACACGCGACACCTGTACACAACTACATAACTTCTGACACTAGTACAGGACATTACATACACTTCAGACACTAGTACCGACCCTGCAGGACACTCAGACACTAGTACAGACACTACATACACTTTTAGACCAGTACAGACACTACATACACTGCAGACACAGTACAGACATTACATACACTCAGACCAGTACAGATAAACGACTTCATACACGGCATAACTTACAGACAATACAGATATTACATACAATTCAGACCTAGTACAGACATACATCACCTGCAGACACTAGTACAGACACTACATACACTGAGACACTTACAGACTTCATACAAAACGGCAGACACTAGTACACACATTACATACCGCAGACACTAGTACAGATAATACAGACATTACATACCTGCAGACACTAGTACAGATTATACAGACATACATACACTACAGACCCTAGTACAAAATCAGTACACTGCACACACTACAGACACTAGTACAGATAATACAGACATTAGATACTCTGCAGAACACTAGTACAGATAATACAGACATTACAGACACTACAGACCCTAGTACGGATAATACAGACATTACAGACACTACAGACACGAGTACAGAGTAATACAGACATTCACAAACACTACAGACACTAGTACGATAATACAGACATTACAGACATTAGAACAGATAATACAGACATACATACACTACGACACTAGTACAGATAATAAAGACAATACATACACTGCAACAACTAGTACAGATAATCAGATACTACAGACATTAGAACAGATATACAGAACATTACATACACTAACATGACATTAGAACAGATAATACAGACATTACAGACACTACAGACACTAATACGATAATACAGACATTACATACACTATACTGACACTAGTACAGATATACAGACACTACAGACATAGAACGAGAATCAGACAATCCATACACTACAGACACAAGTACAGATAATAAGACATTACCACTGCAGACACAGTATGAAAACAGACTTACATACACTGCAGAACACTAGTACAGATAATACAGACATACAGACACTGCAGTACACTAGTACAGAAATACATACACTGTACATACAACTCTGCAGACACTAGTACAGATATACAGCATTACATACACTGCAGACACTAGTAGCGATACTATAGACATACATAACTGCAGACACGAGTACAGAACTACCTACACTGCAGCACTTGTACAGACACTACATACACTCTGACACTAGTAACCGACATTACATACACTCAGACACTAATACCTACACTGCAGACACTGCAGGCAACTAGTACAGACTACTACATACACTTTAGACACTAGTACAGACACTACATACCTGCAGACACTAGTACAGACTTACATACCTACAGACACTGTACAATATACAGACATTACATACACGGCGACACTAGTACACATAATACACATTACCAACACTCAGAACAGTACAGACATACATACACTGCAGACACTAGTACAGACACAACTACAAACTGCCAGACACAGTACACATTACATACACGGTCAGTCCCACTAGTCAGACATTACATAACACGGCAGAGACACTAGTACGATAATACCGACATTACATACACGTGCAGACATAGTACAGATTAATACAGCCATTACTACACTACAGACCCTAGTACAGATTAATTACGACACTGCACAACACACTACAGACACTAGTACAGATAATACAGACATTAGATACTCTGTCAGAAACACTAGTACAGATAATACAGACACTACATACACTGCAGACATTAGAACAGATAATACGACATTCCATACACTGCAGGACACTAGTACAGATATACAGACATTACACACTACAGACACTAGTACAGATAATACAGACATTACAGACACTACAGACACTAGTACAGATAATACAGACATTACAACACTACAGACACTATACAGATAATACAGACTTACAGACATAGAACAGATAATACAGACATACATACACTACAGACACTAGTACAGATAATAAAGACAAACATACACTGCAGACACTAGTACAGATAAATCAGATACTACAGGACTTAGAACAGATAATACAGACATTACATACACTACAGACATTAGACACAGATAATACAGACATTACAGACACTACAGACATCTAGTCAGATAATACAGACATTACATACTACAGACCTAGTACAGATAATACAGACACTACAGACTTAGAACGATAATACGACAATACAATACAATGACAGATTACATACATCATGCAGACACTAGTACGATAATACAACTTCATACACTGCAGACACTAGTACAATAATACAGGACACCATACCTGCAGACACTACACAGATATACACTACGACCCTAAGACAGATAATACCAGACACATACACTGCAGACACTAGTACAGATTACTCAGACATTACATACCCTGCAGACACTAGTACAGATAATACAGACATTACATACACTGCAACACTAGGAACAGATAATACGACATTACAGAACTACAGACACTATACAGATAATACACGACACTACATACCTGCAACATCAGTACAGATAATATAGACATTCCATACACTGCAGACACTAGTCAGTAATACAACATTACATACACTGCAGACACTAGTACAGATAATATAGACCATACATACACTGCAGACTCTAGTACAGATAACAGACATTACAGACACTACAGACACTATCGATATACAGACAACTGCAGACACTGCAGACACTACAGACCTAGTACGTATCAGACACTGCGACACTGACAGACACTAGTACAGATAATACAGACAACTACATACACTGCAGACACTAGTACATATATACAGACTTACATACACTGCAGACACCTAGTAGATAATACAGACACTGCAGACACTACAGACACTAGTACAGATAATACAGACTAATCACCTTGCAGACACTATACAGATAATAACAGACATGACATGCACTGCAGACAAGTACTGAGAATACAGACATTACATACCTGCAGACACTATCCAGATAAAAGACATACATACACTTGCAGCCACTAGTAGACAATAATACAGACTTACAATACACTACGACCTAGACAGATAATACAGACAACTACATACCTGCAGACACTAGTACATACCTACATACACTGCAGACACATACAGACACTACATACCTGCAGACACTAGCTACGACACTACAGACACTGCAGACACTAGTACAGACCTCTACCCTGCAGACAATAGTACACAGACACTACATACACTGCAGACATAGTGCAGAATAAACAGACATGAGAATACTCTCATACCTAGACCAGATCATACAGACATGATATACACTGCGGACAACTTAGAAATAGATAATAGCACACGACATTCCCTGCAGACAGAGCTGCACTCTATTTACAGTTCTCATCTTCCATTTACAAACCCTTCTTGCAAGAATCCTGGTCTCACACAATATAGAAGACGAAACCCTTTGTAGATTTTTGCAGATAGTACATACAAGTGTCCCCCATGTACTTCTGCACATGATATCCCAACAGTGTGTCTGAGGGATACTGTTACCGCTGGGCAGAGGGAAAATAACTTATCACAGATGGTGTGCTTGTGATAATTTGGCAAAACCAGTGCGCCAGAATTTAAAAGGCGCAACTTATTCCACTTAGCGCGGCATCAAAAGTGATACTGTGGCCCGATATTTCCTACCATTATATTCATTTCCCATTCTCCACAAGGTGACCTCTTCCTCTCGTTCCAGTATTATTTGGCCTTTCCTAGGAGAAGTCAAAGTGATGTAAATCAGGAAATTATCCGGAATAAGGAAAATCCATTCTGTCCTTCAAATCCACATAAGATATAGAAATGGTCTATGGAACACAAACATTGTGGTGACATTAATCTAGGGGGGGTCTCAGCTTCGCCTATTTTTGCCGCCTGGTTTGCTCTTCTTTTTTGCTTCTGTCTATTATGGACTGTTCTGCCTTAGTAAATGGCGTTTTGGAATTGTCTTATGTCCCATTCATATTTGCGCCAATATGTTTCAATGGGTTAGATCTCATTTGTGACAATAATGCAAATGATACTGAATAAAATGTGACAGAACGTCAGGGCGTCATCTCTGCACAATCAGTGTGGATTTCACTGCAGGGACTAAAAGTTACAGAGCTTTCGAAACACAAATAAAAAATTCTGCTGAAATAGTCTTTGGCTTTTTTATTATCATTTTACAGGACTAAAGTCTGATAATATTCTCATATCTGTACAATAAGACAATAATCACTCCCAGAGATGATTCCATAGACCAAGTGATGGCAACCTTTGGAGACAAGGTGCCAAACTAACCTCAAATCCACTTAATTTACACAGGAAGTTGCCAAAATGGCTTTTTAGCAGTAACTTATGGCATCTTTTCTCCACATCTTTCAATCGTTATCGACCCCTGGGCCACCCATACAGTAGAAAGAAGGGAGGCAAATTCAGACTCGTTGGTAGCGTCTCTCAGGTCTCTTTGTATAGGAAGAAGGGTGGGTCCAGCCGATTACCTCCAATGCTAATTTATTTTGGACAACACCTTCTACTTTCCTTCCTGCAGTTCAAACAGCCAAGGAAATGTCGCTTTAAAAACATACTCTGAGCGCAGTAATCATCTTAAGTTGTCCTGGACTTGCAGAGGATTTGGGTGGATTTGGTCCTATTGGTGAACTTCTGTCCTGGTGATTGGTCTGAGGGCCCAACATAAAATTGTACCCGTGCCATAGGTTCGCCACCTACTGCCTAGACAATGATGAATTTTGTTACTTGAGAAATTTTCATTTTAAACTAACTGCGCTGAAGGACTTTTCATGTTGCACCGGCGGAAGTTTTTCATTTGGCAAAACGAAAACCTCGTACTTAGTAATGGAAAGTTAAGTTTTTTTTCGCAGTGCAGCTGCCTCGAGTAGAATGCATTTGCTCCTTTTTGCATCTTTTTTAGGGCGCATATTGTGATTGATGCCGAGCAAACATCTGTTATCACCGCTCACTGGGGGGGATTACTATTGGTACACGCACGACTGTCGGCATCGTGATCAGTCTCCGGAATCAGCCCAAACCTAATGTGTTAAAATGGAGCACGGTGGGTAGACGGTAAAAAATGGCCGACAAAATACACATAAATGTGTGCATGGACGATCACATAAACACACCAAAACTGGTCTAAACCCATTATTCCATTACGCCGTGCCCACTTTCATACATGGGGCCTGTGCTTTCGGAGACTGAGCGCCGTGCTACAGTTTTGTCCCTTGCGTCACAATTAGTAAATCACCCCAATAAGTCACGCCTGCCATATACTGAGGAGACATTGATACCATGGACTCCCTCTACTCCCCTGCACCCTTGTACCCTTCCTCACCCCATATAAATTGATTGGGCACGCGGGAAACTACAGAAACAGTAGAGATCTGAGCAAGCGCCCTAAAAACTGTGTTCAAATACGAAGAAGCCAATCACCGACATTTTTGGTTATTTGGTAACCTAATGGGGGGGATTTACCATTCTGCGCACAGCGCATGATGGCCGCAGTCCATGTACGATTTTGGTGCACATCTCATTGATGTCCGCTTAAAATTTTTAGGAGTCACGATGATTATTTCCATCTAAATCTACCCATTAATTACTTACATCTGGCGGCACTTTAATACTTGGGCTGTTGCTTCCGGAGACTGATCTCCAATCCGACCAGTCGTGCGTGCCAAATTAGTAATTCCCCCCAATGTAAACCCTATTCACTCTTCTCCGTCCCTCACCCCTCCCCCACAATCCCATTAACTGACTATATCACACACATTAGCAAAAGGGTGTTATGCAAAGTGGCGGAAATATAGAAAGATAATAGAAAATAATGTAACTGGATTCAATTTTATGAGACTGAAACACTCTAATCATTTCCATGGGTATTTGGCTGAGTATAAGTTTCTAATATATATATTTATTCTTCATTAGAAATATTTAGAACAGTTTAGCAGATCAGCAGAGAGGATCTGGAGCAGATGATTATTATCCAGGTTGTAGAGATTATAGATAAGTATCTGATAGTTACACTGGTCGGATACATCCTCCTGGCTGCCCGACTGCTCCATGGTAGAGGTAATCCCAGATATCTGTAGGTGTCAGATGAACGAGCTCATGGTTCCAGTGCAGGGTCCTAGGTGTAGTGACTTGGGGCCTATCCTGGTCGCAGTGTCCTGGGTTCTATCTGGTCGCAGTGTCCGGCCGGGTGCCTTCTGGTCGCAGTGTCCGGGTGCTCTCTGGTCGCAGTGTCCCTGGTGCTATCTTGCTCGTCGTGTCCGGGTGCTATCTAGCGCAGTGTCCTGGGTGCTATCTTGTCGCAGTGTCCCCGGGTGCTATCTGGTCGCAGTGTCCTGGGTGCTATCTGGTCGGCAGTGCCGGGTGCTATCTGGCTGCAGTGTCCCCCGGGTGGGTACCTGGTCGCGTTTCCCGGGTGCTATCTGGTCTGGTCGCAAGTGTCCCGGGTGCTATCGGTCGCATTGGTCCCGTGTGCTATCTGGGAGAAGTTAGGTAAAGCAGCTACAGGCTCAAAGATTCCACCAACGAGAAAGAGGGTGGGCAGTATAAGTTAAGATAAAAATATTGAGCGAATAGTATAGCTGTAGTTGTCCGCAGTGTCCTGGGTTGCTAATCTGGTCGCATTTGTCCCGGGTGCTATCTGGTCCTAAAGTGTCCCGGGTTGCTATCTGGGTCGCCAGTGTTCCCCGGGTGGCTATCTTGTCCAGTGTCCCAAAAACAAAGGGTGCTATCTGGTCGCCAATTTAAAGCAGTGTCCGGGGTGCTATCTGGTCGCAGTGTCCTGGTGCTAATCTGGTCGCAGTGTCCGTCCCGGGTGCCTTATCTGGCTGCAGTGTCCCGTGGTGCTATCTGGTCCATTGTCTCGGCTGTTATCCTGGTCGGCAAGCGTCCCAGGTCATCTGGTCGCAGTGTCCCGGGTGCTATCTGGTCGCAGTGCCACAGGTGCTATCTGGTCGCAGTGTCTCCTGGGTGCTATCTGTTCGCAATTCCTGGGTGCTATCTGTCGCAGTGTCCTGGGTGCTATCTGGTCGCAATGTCCTGGGTGCTATCTGGTGTCAGCGTCTCTCAGCCCTTTGCCATGTAATTACCACTCATCACTTTCGGTTTAATATCTGCAGTTTTTCCTGTACAGATGCTGGAAAGTAATAAAAACTAAGTTCATCCTCCGCAGCGACTGCCCACATGAACCCGCAGCATGCAGCACCTGCACCAGATCATGGAGCGCCCCCTCCTGGCTCACAAGTGTTATCAACCTTACATACATTGCTCATCATAGTCTGTACACTCCTAGTAATTGAATATCACTGCCGATCGTATGCGGGCCGCAATGTGGCTCTGGACGGCCGGGGAAGGAACAAGAATTTAATTTAAACGGCTTCTCTCTTTGCAGTCACAAGATAAAACAATTCTTCCCAAATAACCAATTTAACTATATGTAAAGATGTATGTAAAAATATATACCTTACTCTCTTTCTCTGCTGGGAAGAGAAGTTCAGGCTGCTTTTACAGACAGAACTGGGACACTGGGACGGTTGTGTTTTTGGGCCAGATGCAACTTATAGGGCCATTTTGTTTTCCAGTGAACCCCTCATCTATCATCTCCATGCGCTCAGTATGGAGGACACACAGTGACACTGGCTCATTACCAAATATTGCCTTGTCACACATCACGGCGTCACAGAAGTGTCCTGATTGTTGTTTATGGTGTGTCAGCCACTAGGGGAAGACACGCTATGCTTACAATAATTCTTTATTTACATAGCCGCACGACAGATTAACGCAGCGGATGGCAAGACTTTTGCCGAATTGGTCCCTGTCCCCAATGGGACTCACAATCGAAAGAACCTACCAGTATGTTCTGGTGATGTGGGGATGAAACTGGAGGACCTGGAGCAAACATGGAGAGAACATACTAACTCTTTGCAGATGCTGACCTGGGTGGGACTTGAACCAAAGACTCCAGCACTGTAAGGCAGAAGAGCTAACCACTGACTACACGGTTTGACCGTGGGGCAGTCAGTTATAAATGTGGAGCAGTCAGTAATAAATGTGGTGCAGTCTGTAATAAATGTGATGTAGTCAGTAATAAAGTGATGTAGTCTGTAATAACTGTGTGTAGTCAGTAATAATGTGGAGTCGTCAGTACTAAATGTTATACCGTCATTAATAATGTGAATGTAGTCGTAAATAAATGTGATGCCGTCATGTAAAAATGTGATGTCGTCAGTAATAAATGTGATGCAGTCAGTAATACATGTGAGCAGTCAGTAAAATGTGGAGCCAGTCAGTAACTAAATGTGGTGCATCAGTAAAAGGTTGATGTCAAGCAGTAATAAATTTGATGTAGTCAGTAAAATGTGGTGCAGTCAGTAAATAAATTTGATGTTTCAGTAATAAATGTGGTGCAGTATAATAATAATGTGATGCAGTCCGTATAATGTGATGCGTCAGTAATACATTGATACAGTCCAGTATAAATGTGATACGGTCAGTATAAATGTGATGTCGTCAGTATATGTGATGTAGTCAGTAATAAATGTGATACAGTCATATAATGTGATCAGGCAGTAATAAATGTTGTGCAGTCATAGTATAAAATTGATGTAGTCATAATAATGTGTACAGTCAGTAATAAAATGTGATGCGTTCAGTATAAATGTGGTGCAGTCATATAAATGTGGTGCCGCATAATAATGTGAGCACTCAGTAATACATGTGATCAGTCAGTAATAATGTGAGGTAGTCCGTATAATGTGATCTTCCATAATCAATGTGGTGCAGTCGTATACATGTGATGCGTCTGTAATAAATGTGGAGCATCAGTACTAAATGTGATACAGTCAGTAAGCAATGTGGTGCAAGTCAGAGGTACTTAATGTGAGTAGTCAGTAATAATGTGATGTAGTCAGTAATAAATGTGATTGCGTCATAATACTGGATGTAGTCAGTAAAAATGTGATGCATTCATAGAAATGGTGGAGCAGTCATAAAACATGTGATGTCTCAGTACTAATGTGATGCAGTCAGTAATAAGGTGAGCATCAGTAATAACTGTGATGTAGTCATTCATACTCTGTATGCCGTCCGTATAAATGTGGAGCAGTCAGTAATAATGTGATGCGTCAGTAATAAATGTGATGTAAGTCGTAATAAATGTGGGTGCAGTCCAGTAATAAAATGGTTCCCCGTCAGTAATAAATGTGGAGCAGTCGTAATAATGTGGAGCAGTCAGTATAATGTGATGCAGTCAGTAATAAATGTGATAAGTCCAGTACTAATGTGCTAGCGTCAGTAATCAATGTGGAGCGTCAGTAATAATGTGATACAGTCATTAATAAAGTGTGGACATTCATTAATAATGTGATACAGGTCATTAATAAATGTGGATCAGTCAGTAATAATGTGGACAGTCATTAATAAATGTGATACAGTCAGTAAAATGTGATACAGTCATTAATAAATGTGATACGTCAGTACGAAATTGGACAGGCCGATAATGTAGGAGCAGTCATGTAAATAACTGTGATCAGTCAGTATAATGTGGAGCATTCCCGTAATAAATGTGATCAGTCAGTAAGAAATGTGATGTAGTCCAGTAAAATGTGGATGCAGTCAGAATAAATGTGATACAGTCAGTAATAAATGTGGAGCAGTCATAATAAATTTGTGTATCTGTAATAAATGTGGAGCAGTCAGTATAAATGTGATAGTCATAGAAATGTGGTACCCTCAGTAATCAAATGTGGATGTGGTCAGTAATAATGTGATGTAAGTCAGTAAAAATGTTGGAGCAGTCCGTACTAAATGTGGAGCAGTCATAATAATGTGGAGCAGTCAGTATCAATGTGATGCAGTCAGTAATAAAATGGTGATGCAGGCAGTAATAAATGTGATCAGTCATAATAAATGTGATGTAGTCAGTATAATTGATACAGTCAGATAAATGTGATACGTTAAGTAATAATTGATGTAGTCAGTCATACATTTGAGCAGTCAGTATAAATGTGGAGGCAGGCTAATATGTGAATGCCGTCAGTAAATAAAATGTGATGCAGTCAGTAATAAATGTGATGCAGGTTCAGTAATAAATGTGGTCAGTCAGTAGAAATGTGTACAGGTCAGTAATAAAGTGACGCAGTCATAATAACTGATTTATCAGGTAATAAATGTGGTGCAGTCAGTAATAAATTGATACATTCAGTATAAATGTGGATACAGTCAGTAATAATGTGATGTAGTCAGTTATAAATGTATACAGTCAGTAATAAATGGATCATCCAGTAATAAATGTGATGCCGTCATAAGAAATGTGGAACAGTCAGTAGAAGTGGAGCTAGTCAGTATAAGTGATGCATCGTAATAAATGTGATGTAGTCGTAATAAATGTGAGCAGTCAGTATAAATGTGGAGCAGTCAGTAATCAATGTGCATGCAGTCAGTAATAAATGTTGAGTCAGTCAGTCAGTATAAAATGTGGATACACCGTACAGTAATAAATGTGGGATACAGTCATAATACATGTTGGGAGCAGTCGTATAATGTGATGTATCAGTAATAAATGTGATACGGCATAATAAAGGTGATACCAGTTCATAATAAATGGATGCTTCAGTATAATGTGGAGCAGTCAGTAATAAATGTGGAGCAGTCATATAACTTGATTCAGTCAGTAATAAATTGATTTTTGCAGTAATAAATGTGGAAGCAGTCAGTAATAAATGTGATGCAGTCGTAATAAATTGGAGCAGTCATACTAATGTGGCGCGTCCCAGTATAAAATGTGATTACAGTCATTAATTAAATGTGTACAGTCAGTATACATGTGATCATCAGTAATAAATTGTGGAAGCAGTCTAATAATGTGGAGTGTAGCTCAGTAATAATGTGATACAGTCCAGTAATACTGTGGCAGGTCCCCGTAATAAATGTGATACAGTCCAGACAATGTGATTAGCAGTATAAATGTGATGCAGTCAGTAATAAATGTGATACAGTCAGTAATAAATTTGGAGCAGTCAGTAATAAATGTGATGTAGTCCTGTAAAAATGTGAGCAGTTCAGTAATAAATGTGATGTAGTCTAATAATGTGGTAGACAGTCGTATAAATTGTGATTTAGTCAGTAGATAAAATGTGATGTAGTCAGTAATAAATGGGAGCGTCATAATACCTGTGGAGCAGTCAGTAAGAATGTGGAGCAGTCAGTATAAATGTGATGCATTCAGTAAAAATGTGATCAGTCATAATATGTGATACAGTCAGTAATAAATGTGATTTAGTCAATAATAAATGTGCTACAGTCAGTAATAAATTTGATAACAGTTACGTATCTGTGATGTAGTCAGTAATAAAAATGTGATGCAGTCAGTAATAAATGTGAGCAGTCAGTAAAAATGGATGCCGTCATAATAAATGTGGTGCATCATAATAAATGTGATTGCGTCAGTAATAAATGTGGTGGCAGTCATAATAAATGTGAGCAGTCAGTAATAATGTGATGCAGTCATAAAAATGTGATGTTCAGTAATAATGTGGTGTCATCAGTAATAAATGTGATACAGTCAGTAATAAGATGTGATCAGTCAAGTAAAATGTGATGTAGTCTAAATAAATGTGTACAGTCATATAATGTTTACATCATAATAAATGTGATGCGTCAGTAATACATTGGCGCCGTCAGTAATACAATGGTGGAGCAGTCGTACTAAATGTGATGCATCAGTAATAAGTGAGTAGTCGATAAATGTGGAGCAAGTCCAGTAATAAATGGTGGAGCAGTCGTACTAAATGGTGATGCACAAGTAATAAAATGTTGGAGCATCGTATAAATGTGATACAGTCAGTAATAATGGATACAGTCCAGTATAATGTGCGCAGTCCGTAATAAATAGTGATGTAGTCAGTACTAATGTGATACAGCAGTACTAAAATGTGATACGTCAGTAATAATGTGAGGCGTCTATAACTGTGGAGGCAGTCGAATACATGTGGAGCCGTCAGTAATACTGTGAGGCCAGTCAGTAATAAATGTGATGTATCAGTATAATGTGGAGCATTCAGTATAAATGTGCAGCAGTCAGTAATAATGTGAAGCAGTCAGTAATAAATGTGGAGCCGTCAGTAATAAATGTTATACAGCAGTACTAAATGTTGATACAGTCATTCATAAAATGTGATCAGTCAGTAATAAATGTGGAGCAGTCAGTAATAAATGTGGGCAGTCCATAATAATGTGAGCATGCGTAATAAATTGAGTGCATCGTAAAAAGTGATACAGGCAGTATAAATTGATGCAGTCAGTAATAAATGTGATACAGGCAGTAATAAATGTGTGCAGTCATTAATAATGTGATACAGTCAGTAATAATGTGATGCAGTCAGTATAAATGTGATCCAGTCGTAATAATGTGGAGCAGTCGTCCATAAATGTGATGCAGTCAGTAATAAATGTGATACAGTCCGTATAATGTGGAGCATCAGTATAAATGTGGGCGCATTCAGTAATAACTGTGGTGCGTCAGTAATAATGTGGTAGAGTCAGTAATAATGTGGTGCATTCAGTAATAATTTTGATACAGTCAGTAATCAATGTGATGTTAGTCAGTAAATAAAATGTGGAGGGCAGTCGTAATAATGTGATTCAGTCAGTAATAAATGTGCTCATTCAGTAATGAATGTGATACATCCAGTAAAATTGGTGCAAGTCAGTAAGATAAATGTGATAGCAGTCGTATAAGTGTGGTGCAGTCAGTAATAAATGGGATCCAGTAGTATAAATTGATACAGTCAGTATACATTGATGTAGTCAGTAATAAATGGGATGCAGTCATTAAATGTGCTACAGTCAGTAAATAAATGTGATACCGTCGTAATAATGTGATGTAGTCAGTATAAATTGGGTGCAAGTCAGTACTAAATGTGGATGTATCAGTAATAAATTAATGCAGTCAGTACTAATGTGGTCCAGTCAGTAATAAATGGTGGATCAGTTCAGTCATAAAATGTGAGCAGTCAGTAATAATGTTAGCAGTCAGTAATAAATGGAGTATTCCAGTAATAAATGTGATCAGTCAGTAATAAATGTGATGCAGCAGTACTAAATGTGTGCAGTAGGAAAAATGTTGTTCAGTCATAATAAATGTGATGCAGTCAGTGATCAATGTGAGGCAGTCCAGTAATAAATGGTTGCGTCATATAAAAATGTGATTACAGTCAGTAATAAATGTGCATACAGTCAGTATAAATTGTGATGTAGTCAGTAATATTGATGCAGTCAGTCAATAAATGGTGAGCCGTCAGTAATAAATGTGATGTAGTCAGTAATAAAATGTAATGCAGTCAGTAAATGTATTAGTCAGTACTAATGTGGGAGACAGTCAGTACATAAATGTGATGTAGTCAGTAATCAATTGTGCAGTCAGTAATAAATGTGTGTAGGTCCCGTAATAAATGTAATGTCAGTCCAGTAATAAATGTGGTAACAGTCAGTAATAAATTGGAGCAGTCGTAATAAATTGGAGGCAGTCAGTCAATAAATGTATTGCCGTCCAGTATAAATGTGATGTAGTCAGTATATGTGATGGCAGTCAGCTCAATAAATGTGAGCGTCAGTAATAATGTGATGTAGTCCGTAATAAATTGAGTAGTCAGTAATCAATGTGGGTGCAGTCCAGTAATACATGTGGTTGTCAGTCATTAATAAATAAATTTGGGTGCAGTCAGTAATAAGGTGGTGCAGTCAGTAATCACTGTGATGCAGTCAGTAACTAAATGTGATACAGTCCGTATAATGTGATTTAGTTCAGTATAAATGTTGATGAGTCATATAAATGTGGTGCAGTCAGTAATAAATGTGTTGCAGTCAGTATAAATTGTTGTCATTCAGTAATAACTTTGGTGCAGTCAGTAATAATGTGGTGCAGTCAGTAATAATGTGGGTGCGTCATATAAATGTGATGCAGTCGTAATAATGGATGCATCAGTAATATGTGCTCATCAGTAATAATGTGATACATCAGTAATAAATGTGATGTAGTCAGTATAAATGTGATGCGTCCCGTACTAATTGGAGCAGTTCATAATCAATTTGGTGGCATCGTAATAAATGTGATACTCTCAGTAATAAATGTGGTGCAGTCAGTAAAAATGTGATGCATTCAGTAATAATTTATGCAGTCAGTATAAATGTTATGCATCAGTAATAAATGGACGCCGTCAGTAATAAATGTGATGTAGTCGTCCTAAATGTGATGCATCAGTAATAAGTGATGCATCCCAGTAATAAATGTGATGCAGTCCAGTAATAAATGTGAGTGTCAGTAATAATGTGTGCAGTCGAGTAATAAAAAATGTGATGCATTCAGTATATAAATGGTGATGCAAGTCTAATAAATTGATGTAGTCAGTAATAAATGTGATACAGTCAGTAATAAATGTGATACAGTCGTAATAAAATGTGATACTTCAGTACTAAATGTGAGCAGTCAGTAATAAAATGTGATGCAGTCAGTAAAATGTGATGTCGTCAGTAATAATGGATGCAGTCAGATAAATTGTTGGAACATCAGTAATAAATGTGATGCCGTAAGTAATAAATGTGATGGTCAGTATAATTGATGCAGTCAGTAATAAATGTGGTCAGTCATAATAAATGTGATACAGTCAGTAATAAATGTGATGGCAGTCAGTAATAAAGGGTGGACAGTCAGTAATAAATGTGATTATCATAATCAATGTGGAGCAGTCAGTAATAAATGTGTGTAGTCAGTAATACAATGTGATGTAGTCAGTAATAAGTGTGATACTAGTCAGTAATAAATTTTTGGGTGGCATCAGGTACTAAAGGTGCATTGGACGCCGGTTATTTGGTGACAAGTGAGGAAGTTGTCGTCAAACAGCACACTGTTTTCCATCACTGATCCATCCGCAAGGTCAGATGTGAGGGGAGGAGGAAAAAGCGGAAAAAAAAAATGTTCACAAAAACGAAAATACCGTTTATCTTTCCAAAAAAGCGAAAAAACAGCCGGCGCCCAAAATCCGATTTGTTTGTGTTTTGTTTTTCTTTTTTTTAATTGTTTTGGGTTCTTGTACTTTGTTCATAATTATGATGATGAAACATATCAGCTTCTCCCCCGCTCCCCAGTACAAGCCCCTGACGGTGGGGAATGTTCTGGAATTGTGGCTATCGATACAATATATACTAGTGTTGATTTTTTGAAGGAAACATCACACATTGGTGGCTCATTTACTAAGGGTCCGAATCGCACACTTGCGTTGGGTTTCCCAACGATTTCCGGTTTGCCCTGAATTGCTCCGGGATTTTGGTGGCCACGATTGGATTGTGGCGCATCGGCGCCGGCTTTTACGCGACGGAAATCGGGGGGGTGGGGGGCAGGAAGGCACGTGTACGTGCACCAGCGACCCAATGGTGTGCAATCGAGACGCGAAACGACTTAGTGAATCCAGGCAAACCCAGGGAACTGCAGGTCGGACAACGCAACGCTGGATGGCGACTGGACCGGTTAAGTAAATGAGTCCCATTTATCAGGACCAGTGCAGTCTGTACTATGTGCAGTGTCCTGTGGAGTGTGCAGGGGGGCGGCAGATCATCAACCACATCTCAAAATCGTCTTCATGAATCTGCAATGCTCGGGGGAAAGTGTACATGTGTTTTGGTGCAGAATTGTGGCGAGGTCAGTAAAAATGTGGCAGCAGGCTCCGACTAAGCAGTGAACAGACCCCTTTAGGTGATTATTTTTTCTGTCTTGCGGCACAGAGCAGCTGACACCAAAACTGGCGCCGAACACTTATAAAAGTACAGTACAAGCATTTTTTTACGTTTAAGCGCAAAGTCAGACAGAAAAAAATTGGCCGCAAAACACTATAAATGTGCACCAGTATCTCCATTAATTAAAGAAAATCTACCATCAAAATAAACCAGAGATACTAAATCCAGGCTCAGTGAACAGTGAGGTATCTTCTTTGGTGGTTTGTGTATCTAGGTGGCTCCGGTTCTTCCGAAAAACACACACTGGGGTCATGTACAAGGGGCCCAGATTCGCGTTTTCCTGCAGTGTTACACGAATTATTCCGATTTGGCGACACGATTTCCCCTGAATGCCCCAGGAATTGTGTCGCACGGCAGATCGGATTGTGGCGATCGGTGTGGCCATGCACGCGACGGAAAATTGGGGGGCATGGCCGAAGCGGGAAAAAACGACGGATCAGACCGAAACACCGCAGAATTTTAAAAAACAACAGCATCAGTCGCGGAGAGACGTTGCAACTTAGCTTTCACCAGGAATAGGTCCGGTGAACTTCAGTGCATTCGGGGACACTTGCACGCTGCACGGCGCCACCTGTGGACGTCGAGGAGGAACTACCTTGTGAATCCGGCCGGACCCGAACCAGATCAGAGGAACGCGCTGCTGGATACGCGAATGGACCGGGTAAGTAAATCTGCCTCAATGTTTTAAAAAATATGCTAATGAGCAGGAAGGGCATCTGGGTGCGTTACCAGAGACCCTTTGTGCTGTAGCTTCACAGGCTGTTATACTGTATCCATTCACCTACCCCTTCACCACTTCCCTTCTCCCTCTGCCTGATGTAATTTCACACAATGGAAGGGAGAAAGTGATCCTGGACAGTGTAACAGCCTGTGAAGCTACAGCGTAAAGAGGCTCTGGTAAAATCTTCAGGGCCCTTCAGTCTCATTAGCATAATTTGATTGTTGATTTTAGAAGTAAGGAGGCCATGGATAACAAATTAGCACTGTCCTGGTGCCTGGATGTCCCTGGATTATCAGGATGGATTTTAATGGTAAATTTCCTTTAAGGAGAAGCCCATCAAACATAACAGACAACATAACACCTGTGTAGTTTGATCCTGCAGTCACACTCTATCTATAGAAACAACTTTGCTTATCATTCAAAGTATGCTACCGCTATATGTACACAGCTCCTATGCAGAATAATGGGGCAGATTTACTTACCCGGTCCATTCGCGATCCAGCGGCGCGTTCTCTGCGCTGGATTCGGGTCTTCCGGCGATTCACTAAGGCAGTTCTTCCGACGTCCACCAGGTGTCGCTGCTGCGCTGAAGTCCGCCGAGGCCCGCCGGAGTACATGATCCATTGTTGGGTGAAGGTAAGCGCGTGTCCAGTGACACGTATTTTTTTTTTAAATGCGGCGGTTTTTCCGAATCCGTCGGGTTTTCGTTAGGCCACGCCCCCTGATTTCCGTCACGTGCATGCCGGTGCCGATGCGCCACAATCCGATCGCGTGCGCCAAAATCCCGGGGCAATTAAGGAAAAATTGGCACAAATCGGGAATATTCAGGTAACACGCCGGGAAAACGCGAAACGGGCCCTTAGTAAATGACCCCCAATGTGTTCCTGTGGGTATCAGACAATAAACATTCCCCTTCTGGCTGCATGGGGTCTGTCTGTCTGTCATACTCCGTCTAATAAAGCAGCCCTACAAATCATCTCATTTTAAATTGGACTATTTTGTGTATACAGCTTCAATTCAGGTCATTGTGTCTCCATGGTAACAGACAACAACCAACCACTGTGTAGTCTGATTCTAGAATCATGCTTCACAGTCTCTTTGCTTCTTACTGATCAAATTTTTTTTTTGTGGGGGCAGATAGTGGAGAGATTGTACTCAGAATCAGATCCCATGGTGCATCTATATCAGGTAGATCAAACTTTTAAGGATTTTATGACAAATTTTTGGGTCTGAAGCTGAATTTTCCATTTATGGCTTAAGGTCTTCTGGATAATATGGAAATGTCTGTAATTGATAGTTTGATTTTCAGAATTAATTTTTTTGCAAAGCAATAGTTATATGTTAGGTGTCGGAGCCTTGACCTTGTTGCTTCTCTTGTATCACTCTGTATGCTGCATGGAGCCGCACTCCCCGGCCACAATGTCTCCCCTCCACCCCATAAGATTAATGGAAGTCACTGCAGCGTCTCTTTAATCCGAGCTCAAAGGATAATAGCAATGAATCTATATCCAATGCAGAGCATTGCACCAAATCTAAAGTGTTGTCATACCTGCAGACTATCAGCTCGGAATGTCCTGTACAAACAGGCAGACTTTCTAGCCCACCGTGTTGTTATATCATAAGGACACAAAAAGGACACTAACAAAAAAATCTGTTAGACTTAAGAACAAACCTAGAGAACTATCCTGTATATTAACCGGGGGCAACCATAAACCGCCCCTATACTAAAAATATAACTCAACACTACTGCCCCCCACTCAATACTGCCCTAGTACAGATATAACTACCTATAATACTGTACCCTAGTACAGGATTATAACTACTATAATACTGCCCCCTAGTACAGGGACTATAACTAATATAATACTGCCCCATGTACAGGAATATAACTACTATAATACTGCCCCCATGTACAGGAAATATAAACTACTATAATACGCCCCCTATGTACAGGAATTAAAATACTATAATAACGCCCCCTCCCTATGTACAGGAATATAACTACTATAATACCGCCCCCTATGTACAGGAATATATAACTACTATAATACTGCCCCCTTGTACAAGAATTTATAACTACATAATACTGCCCCCTATGTACAGGAATATAACTACTATAATATGCCCCCTCTGTACAGAATATAACTACTATAAATACTGGCCCTATTTGTACAGGAAATATAAATACTATAATACCGCAACCCTATGTACAGGAATATAACTACTATAAGAAGTACCCCTATGACAGGAATAAACTATATAATACCGCCCACTATGTACACGGAATATATAACTACTATGAATATCCGACCCCCTATGTAAAGGAATATAATACTATATAAATACTGCCCCCCTATGTACAGGAAATATAACGACTATAATACGGCCCACTATGTACAAGAAGATAAATACTCTAATACTGCCCCCCTATTCCAGGAATTATAACTACTATAATTATGCCCCTATGTACAAGAATAAAACACTATAATATGCCCCCTATATACAAGAAATTATAACTACTCTACTACTGCCCCTAGGTACTGGAATATAACTTACTAATACTGCCCCCTATATACAAGAATATAATAATAATACTGACCCCATGACAGGAATATAATACCTAATACTAATGCCCCCTAATACAAAGTATAATTAGATAATACTGCTCCCCTAGGTACAGGAAGATAACTACTATATACTGCCCCTATGTACAGGAAATAACTACTATATTACGCCCCCTATATACAAGAATCTATTATAACTACTATTAATTACGCCCCTATGTACAGGAATATAATAATTATAATTACTGCCCCCTATTACAAGAATATAATTACTATAATACTGCTCCCTATGTACAGGATATAACTAATATAATACTGCCCCCCAT
Source organism: Engystomops pustulosus (assembly GCA_019512145.1). Classification (NCBI taxonomy): domain Eukaryota; kingdom Metazoa; phylum Chordata; class Amphibia; order Anura; family Leptodactylidae; genus Engystomops; species Engystomops pustulosus. Next base: position 116,064 of record WNYA01000582.1, read on the forward strand.
ATGTACAAGAATATTAATAATATAATACTGCCCCTAGTACAGGAATATAACTACTATTTAAACTGCCACCTATGACAGGATAAAAACTACTATAATACGCCCCCTCCTAGTACAGGAATATAACTACTATAATACTGCACCCTATGTAAAAGAATATAACTACTATAATACTAACCCTATGTACAAGAATATAACTACTATAATACTGCCCCCCCCTATGTACAAGAATAAACTATATAATACTGACCCCCCTATGTAAGGAATATAAAACTATAATACTGCCCCTTATGTACAAGAATATAACTACTATAATAGTGCCCCCTATGTACAGGAATATAAACTACTATCAATACTGCCCCCCTAGTACAAGAATATAACTACTATAATACTGCCCCCAGTGACAGGAATATAACTACTAAATACTGCCTCCTATGTACAAGAATATAACTACTATAAACTGACCCCTATGTACAGGAATATAACTACTATAATACTCCCCCTATGTACAAGAATATAACTACTATAATAATGCCCCCTATGTACAAGCATATAACTACTATAATACTGCCCCCCTATGTACCAAAATAACACTACTATATATGCCCCCTATGTACAGGAAATAGAAACTACTATTAATACTGCCCCATGTACAGGTAATAACCTACTATAATAATGCCCCCTATGACAAGAATATAACTACTATAAACTGCCCCCCTATAAAGGAATAAACTATTATAATACTCCCACTATGTACAGGAATATAACCACTGTAATACTGCCCCCTTGTACAGGAATATACTACATAATACTGCCCCTATGTACAGGAATTTATAACTACTATAATAATGCACGATGTGCAAGAATATAACTACGGTAATACGCCCCTATGAGTTGGCAAAGAAATAACTATATAATACTGGCCCCCTAGTACAGGAATATAACTTACCTAATACTGCCCCCTATGTTACAGGAATTACAACTTACTATAATACGCCCTCTATGTACAGGAATATAACCATGTATAATATGCCCCGTGATTATACTGTGTAGGGGGTCTAGAACGTGGCGGCTATCGGTGGTGACAATACAGATTCATGGCTCTCGCGTTGATTCTAATTCATTTAGTCAGAAGATTAATTAACATTTTCTATCGATTATATTAGAAACAAATCCCGCAATGCTGATGACATTGAGGTGGTGACTTCGTGTCGCGGAGCGGCAGGGGTTAAGTCAGTCTTTCCAGCTTTGCGGAGAAATGGTGACAGGGAACTTTGAAGGAAGATGTGAGGGTTATACAGGGGAATGAAGGGTACAGGGTGACTACATCCAATCATACGGTGCGGACTGGACAGGAAGCAGTGATGGTGGCGGCCGGTGCTGGCGCTTTGCCAGATCTGGGGTCCGCTGCTGCCCGAATTCCAATAAATTAAACGGGGAGGCAGGAATTTCATACAAACATTGGGGCGGTTTCATTTTCATCCTAATTTGGTCACAGATTCCCATTATTATTGCCAAAACTGTGTCCATATAATAGCAACAGACCGTACCCAACAAAAGTACTGGCAGACATGTCTAAAAACAACCACAGGAAACCAACATGATAGGAAGTGATAATAGCAGCAATTACATAATAGGGACAATGTTGCCATCCCCACTAGGATGTCAGGCTGCAGCTGCAAAAGCCAACAAAGTGGTTGTGTGTATAATTAGAAATATACAAACCAGGATGTGATATTCCTCCATTATAAATACCTTCTGTGTGGGAAAGAATAAATGAGAGCTGGGAAGAGTTCAAAGACCCGGGTTACCAACTGGGAAGGAAGGTGGGTCTTATAATGAAAGGCTAGACAAATTTGGTGGGTTCATTTGGGATCTCACAGAGATATATGTGCCAGATCTAGTGCAACATTTATTCTATCAGAGAACTATACACAGGAACAGATTTTTAGATCTACTGTATATATAAGTATAAGCCGAGACCTAATTTTACCACAAAAAACTGGGAAAGCCTATTGGCTCAAGTATAAGCCTATGGTGGGAAATGCATTGGTCACAGCCTTCACCCAATATAATAGAGGAATTACACCTGGAGAACAATACATTTTCTGAAGCGGAAAATGAAGAAATGGGGAAGCTGGAAGGATACAAACCAAATATGAAGATATGTAGAAACAAAACACAAACCGACAAATAGGAAGACCCATTCTTACTAAATGTCTGAGAAAAGAATATCTAGTCATTTTTCTTCAGAGGTCCAATATACAGAGTGTTTCCTGGAGCTGTATAGGGAATAGCACTCATCTACACGCGATATCAGGACCAATGGGATGGATCGGTACTGATACAGGAATGAGAGATAAAGTTCACATATGGAATGGTTATACTATCTCCCTAAGTGATTTAGATGATAATAATGGGGTTATTTGTAATATTTAATACCTATGACTACATAATGTATATAGAGTGTATATATATTTATATTTGAGCACTTGACACTTTTTCATATCAACTTTGCTGCTATGTTATATACATTAATATTGTGACCACTTGCACTTTATATTTAGTCCTTCCTCTTTAGGTTACATACATATGGTGAAAATTATCTAGATAACTGAAGTCTAAGAATTTTCTTTGTATCGCATTATGGCTCAGTCTTCTTGACGCATACGCAGGGGCGGACTGGGAATTTAAAGTGGCCCTGGAAAAAAATGTTGAAGTGGCCCCATTCTTTGGGCGGGGTCAAAACAAGGAGGCGTGGCCATGTGATGTGGGTGGAGTTACAAACTGTTTATAGATGGTCTAAATAAACCTGTACTGCACAGAGAAAGAAACTCATACTACCTCCCTTATACAGGAATAAAGCTTCTTTTTTTAAGAGAACACAACTTAATAATACAATACCTTCTCCGATAAACAAGAATGTAACTACTATAATACTGCCCCTATGTACAAGAATATAACTACTATAATACTGCCCCCTATGTACAGGAATATAACCACTGTAATACTGCCCCCTATGTACAAGAATATAACTACTATAATACTGCTCCCTATGTACAAGAATATAACTACTATAATACTGCTCCCTATGTACAAGAATATAACTACTATAATACTGCCCTCTATGTACAGGAATATAACCACTGTAATACTGCCCTGATTATACTTTGTAGGGGTTTCTAGACGTTGCGGCTCTCGGGGTGACACTACATTATTCATGGCTCTCGCAGTTGATTCTCATTCATTTAGTCAGAAGATTTAATTAACATCTATCATCTATTAGAACAAATCCCGCACTGCTGACACTTGAGGTTGGTGACTCTGGTGCTCGCGGAGCGGCAGGGGTTAAGTCCGTCTTCCAGGCTTTGCCTGAGAAATGGTTCCTGGCCTGCAGGAAGCTGTGAGGGTTATTTCCTGTTATGAAGGTTACAGGGTGACTCCACTCCAATCATACGGTGCGGACATGGACAGGAAGCAGTGACGGTGGCGGCCGGTGCTGGCGCTGCAGATCTGGGGCCGCTGCTGCCCGCATTCCCATCACTTACACGGGGATGCAGGATTATTTCATACAACATTGGGCGGTTTCATTTTCATCCTCATTTAGGTCACAGATTCCCATTATCTTGCCAACTGTGTCCATATAATAGCAACATACCGTACCCAAACAAAAGTACTGGACACTACATGTCCTAAAACAACCACAGGAAACCCACATGATAGGACGTGATATATAGCAGCCATATAATAGGACAATGTGCACCATCCCCACTAGGGGGCGACAGTATGCGGTGGCAGCTATAGGCAAGGACCAGAGAGGCTGGCTACGGTAGTCTTGCCTTAGGGCAGGCCTTATCCACACCCGTTAGGGCAGACCTCATCCACACCCGTTAGGGCAGGCCTCATCCACACCCGTTAGGGCAGGCATCATCCAAACCCGTAGGGCAGGGCCTCATCCACACCCGTTTCGGATATGCCTCATCCACACCCCTTACGGGAAGACCTCATCCACACCCGTTAGGGCAGGCTCATCCACACCCGTTAGAGGGCATACCTCATCCACACCCGTTATTGCAGGCCTCATCCACAGCCCGTTAGGGCAGCCTCTCCACACCCCGTTAGGGAGACCTCATCCACTACCGTAGGGCAGGCCTCATACCACCACCCTGTATGATAGGCCTCACTCCACACACCCGTTAGGGCAGACCTCTCCACACCCTGTTAGGAGGCCGGCCTCACCACACCCGTTAGAGCAATGCCTCAGCCACACCCGTTAGCTGATAGGCCCATCCACCCGTTAGGGCAGACCTCTCCACACCCGTTAGGATGGGCTCATCACACCCTTAGGGAATGACCTCATCCACACCCGTTAAGGCAGACCTCATCACACCCTCATGGCAGGCCTCATCCCACCCTTAGGGCCGGCCGCATGCCAGCCCGTTAGGGCAGACCCATCCACACCCGTTATGCTAGGCCTCATCCACACCCGTTAGATAGTCCTCATCCACACCCGTTAGGATAGGCCCTCATACACACCCGTTGGGAAGACCTCATCCACACCCGTTAGGGCAGGTCGCATCCACACCCGTGTAGGGCAGTCCTCATCCACACCCGTTAGAGGCAGCGCCATAGCCACACCCGTTAGTAAAGGCTCATCCACACCGGTTAGGGCATACCTCATCCAAACCACCGTTAGGGCAGGCCTCATCCACCAACCCTTTAGGATAGGCCTCCTCCACAACCCGTTAGGCAGACCTCATTCCCACCCTTAGGACATAGCCATCTATCCACACCCGTTCGGGAAGCACCCTCAATCCACACCCGTCCAGGGCACCTCATACCCACCCGTTAGGATGGCCTCCTCCACACCCGTTAGGGCAGACCTCATCCACACCCGTAGATAGGCCCTCATCCACACCCGTTAGGTAAGACCTCATCCACACCCTTTAGGGCCCAAAAGGTCTCATCCACAACCCCGTTAGGGCAAGGCCCTCATCCACAACGCCCGTTAGGATATGGCCGCCTACCACACACCCGTTAGGGCAGACCCTCATCCATCACAACCCTTTAGGCGGCCTCATCACACCCGTTAGGGCATGGCCTCATCCACAACCCTTAGGGCAGACCTCCCACACCCGTTAGGGCAGACCTCAGCACCCACTTGGAAGCGACCTCATCCACAAACCCGCTTATTGCAGGCCTCATCCACCCCGTTAGCGGCCGGCCTCATCCCACACCCTTAGGGCAGAGGCCTCATCCACACCCGTTAGGGCAAGGCCTCATCCCACCCTTAGGGCAGGCCTCATCCAACCCCTTTAGGGGCATACCTCATCACAAACCGTTAGGGCAAGCCTCATCCACACCCTTTAGGGCAGGCTCATCCACCCTTTAGGGCAGGGCCTCAATCCACACCCCTTTGGGCCGACCCTCATCCACCGTTATGGCAGACCCTCATACACACACCCGTTAGGGCAGGCATCTCCACCCCCCGTTCGGGCAGGACTCTCCACACCCGTTAGGGCAGACCTCTCCACACCCGTTACTGGCAGACCTCAATCACACACCCGTTATGGCAGGCCATCCTCCACACCCGTTGGGCAGACCTCATCCACACCCGTTGGCAGCCCTCATCCACACCCTTTTAAGGATACAGGCCTCAATCCACACCCGTTTGCGCAGCAGACCTCATCCACCCCGCGTTAGGGCCAACCTCATCCACAACCCGTTATGCGCAGCCTCATCCACACCCGTTAGGGCAGACCTCATCCACACCCGTTAGGATAGGCCGGGTGAAGCAAGAAGAGAGGGAGGCTGTGTGACAATGAAGATTTCCCCCTGGGCCACTCCCAATGAAGGTGACTAATCCCTGGCAGATGGCAAGGGGAATGCCCATGTCTGGTGCAGCGACAGGGATACATAACAGCAAGCAGAGATCTTTGAAAACAAAACTCACAGTTTCGGCGTTATTGGGGACTTTAAAGAGGTAGTGTGGGCCAACGACGTCGCCTGGCCAGTAGACACAACAGTTTCTATATCCCCTAACAAGTGAACCTCAGTCTTGACATGGGTAGCCAACTTACATCTCATACAAATGTCACTTACATCTCAATACAGACGGGTCCACTAATTCTCATATACCAGGGCACTAATACATGATATAGAGCACTATCTAAAAGAGAGAGAGAGAGGCACGGAACTCCAGACTCAGCTTATACTTATAAAATTCTCAGTTCTGGAACATTCTGAGTAACCAGCTAATCACAGCCTGCACAGCCTCAGGAAAATACAAAATGTTACAACAAATAATGTAATACCAGTTAACCCTTGGTTTAACAACAGCACACATGCGATGATACAACCATGCATCAGGCCTATTCTCACCACCTGGTGGCGGTGCTGTGCCAGGCAGCCTGACCAGGGGATTTGATATACAGTAAAATGGACCTCGAGTATTAATGAACACACCTAAATACCTGGAGTCAGGGAACATAATTGGGTGATCAGTCCCACTAGATCCCTGAGAAAAGATTTTGAGAGTTAAATTTAGTAATGTCCCAATTCCTGAAAATTGCACTTGTCATATAATAACCATATAATAACCATATTGCAAACATAGTGAATGACTATGCCATAACACAGCCAGAGGAAAGCTACATGATAGGACCTCGTCATATAACAGCCATATACTACACACATGGCTGGAGAATACAATGTATCACAAAGTATCTATGTAAAACTGTAAATTCTCCCCATAGTAACACGAACAGACTCATCCATCCAGTTATCTGCGCTTCACCCCCTCCTCTTCCCCCCTCCTTCTCCTCAATGTTGGTGACATCATTATCTGCGTATTCCAGGATTATCATCATGTTGTGTAAATATTCTAACTGATTGTTGTTCTTTGTGTCACCATTACTAGCCGACCGGTGTGACACCACCCCAATATCACCCAATCCGCTGCCCCCGCACTATAGTCCCATATCAGGACCCAGAGGGGTGCATTAACCATTTCTCTGACTAATACTGTATATAATGATATCATGTACATCCGGTATAACCTGGGGTCTCCAATATACTAATGATATATGTACAGCCGGTATAACCTGGGGATCTCCTATATATAATGATATATGTACAAGCCGGTATAACCTGGTATCTCCTGTATATATGATTATATGTACAGCCCGCTATAACCCTGGGTATCTCCTGTATATAAATGATAATGTAACAGCCGCTATAACCTGGGGATCTCCCTGTATATAATTATATATGTACACCGGTATAAACCTGGGAATCTCCTGTATATAATGATATATGTACAGCCGGTATAACCTGGGATCTCCTTGTATATAATGATATATTACAGGCCCGGTATAACCTGGTATCTCCGTATTATAATGATATATGTACAGCCGGTATACTAACCTGGGGATGTCCTGTATATAATGATATTGTACAAGCCGGTAAACCTGGGATGTCCTGATATAATGATATATATGTACGCCGGTATAACCTGGGATGTCCTGTATAAATGATATATCTACAGCACGGTATAACCTGGGGCTCTCCTGTATATAATGATATAGTACAGCCGGTCATATACCTGGGGTCTCCTGTATATAATGATATATGTACAGCCGGTATAACTGTGAATCTCCTGTATATAATGATCTATGTACCAGACCTGTATAACTGGAATTCCTGTATATAATGATATATGTACACCGGTATAACCTGGGGATCTCCTGTATATAATGATAATGTACAGCCGGTATAACCTGGGGATCTCCTGTATATAAATGATATATTTACAGCCGTTATAACCTGGGGATCTCCTGTATATATGATATATGTACAGCCGGTATACCGGGGCATCTCCTGTATTAAATGATATATCTACACCCGGTATAACCTGGGGATCTCCTGTATATATGAATATGTACAGCCGGTATAACCTGGGATCTCCTGTATATAATGATATATGTACAGCCGGTATAACCCCGGGGATCTCCTGTATAATGATACTTGTACAGCCGGTATAGAACCTGGGGATCTCCCTTGTTATAATGATTATATTTACCGCCGGTTATAAACCTGGGGATCTCCTGATATAATGATATATGTAACAGCCGGTATAACCTGGGGATCTCCTGTAATATGATATATGTACAGCCGGTAACGAGTATAGCCATGCTTGGGATCTGATCTCCTGTATATAGCATATAATGTACGCCGGTAATAACCTGGGGATCTCCTGTATTAAGGATATGTACACGCCGGTAATAACCTGGGATCTCCTGTATAATATAATGTCCAATTTCTATCAAGCCCCTGGCGGGATTCTCCGTTATATAATGATATATGTACAGTCGTTATACCTGGGGATCTCCTGTATATAATGATATAATGTCAAGTCGGTATAACCTGTATCTCCATCTCCTGTATATCAATGATATAGTAGTAGGCGTGTAAACCTGGGATCTCCTGTTAATTAATGATATATGTACAAGCGGTATAAACCTGGGCTCCTGTATATAAAATGAATATGTACATCGGTAAACCATACCGGGGGATCTCCTGTATATACTTGTATGTACAGCGGTATAACCTGGGTATCTCCTGTATATAATGATATATGTACAGTCGGTATAAGCTATAGGTCTCCTGTACATAGTAATATGGAGGATGCTGGGATAACCTGGGCATATTTTGGTGTAATATTAGATAAAGCTACACAAATGTTACTATATGAAGGGTTAACATCTTGCCTGTTGCTAGTCAATCAGTTCTCTAATTCTTTTACTGGTTATTATTCTGTGACTTGTTAGTAAATGAAATATTTATGTCGGCCGTGTCGGAGGTGACTGATTTGATCTGGGAATTAGCTGTTCAGCTGCAAGTCACTAGCATGAAACAAGTCATGTAATTCAGAGCCTGTCATTTATATCGTACGCTGGGAGGGGGCGGCTCGCAATTAATTCCACCCACTTTCAGTCCCCAACAATTTATGATAAGAGAGCGGCTCCACTTTCCAATCTTCTGTCCGGGATGAAGCCCTGGTAATTACACAAGGTCCCGAAACATCAGACAGGAGTCACATTAACATTTTGCCCGGCGATTCCTGCATCGATCTGGTATCCTGTACACAACGGAGAAATGTTCGCCAATTTCAGACCTTGTATCTCAGCTTACTACACCATGTAATACACGACCTCCAACACCTGTAATACGTGACCCAACACAACACACTGGGCCATAGAAGCATTTGCAACAGTTTTCTGTCTGACCTTGCGCTAAAAAACTGCTTGCACATGTATTAAAGAGGTGTTTGCGCCGTTGCTGCACTATTATTACTGCGCCACAAAATTTTGCACCGGGCGTTCCGGTGCCGTAGCATGTGACCCCAACAATGCACCATGTAATATGTAACCCCAACACAATGTGGCACATTTATTAAGGATCTTGCGCCAGTTTTTTGTCGGACTTTGCATGTGCCTTTAGGTGCAAACTGCTTGCACGGTATATAAGAAGTGGTCTGAGACACATTAGTGTCGCATGTGACCGATTTTGCCGCGCTGCGTATCTCATGCAACCAAATTTCTGCACTGAAGGGGGCTTTCCGGTAATATGTGACCCCAATACAAGTAACATGACTATATGTCGCTCAACACAAGCAATGGACTCCCAACACTAGAGTGAACATATGTAGCCCCAACACTAAAATATATATCAATATTTGACCCGAAGATATGGAACCCTTGGGTACAAGTAGAGTGGTCTATGACAGATTTGCAAAGGAGTCCAAACCACTCGACTAATTAACACCCTTATCCCTTTCCAAAACTTATCTCCTTTCCACTGGACATTGTAACATGATCAGTGGAAATCGTGACTTCTGAAATCCCCACTGAAACATGAGAACGATGGTCCCAGCCATTCCCCCTTCAGCTTCATTCATTCTCTATGACACTGCCGAATAAAGTGCTCCCACAACCCTTGAATGAGTCGCAGGGTACAGGCTCAGCCAGACAACCAGACCTCTGCATTGGGGCAGATTTTACTTACCGGGTCCTTCGCGATCCAGCGGCGCGTCCTCTGCGCTCCTCTGACGTTCACCAGTGGCGCTGCTGCTGCTGAAGTCCGCTGAAATGCACTCAAGTACACCTGCCTATACCTGGTAAGGATGAGTGCAAGCTCCGCGACACTTTTGTTTTTTAAATGCGGCCGTTTTTTCCGAATCTGTCAGTTTTTCATTCGGCCCCCCCCCCGATCCGACGCGTCACGCCGGTGCCGATGCGCCAAAATCCGATCGCGTGCGCAAAATACCGGGGCAATACGGGAAATCGGCGCAAATCGAAATATTAGGGTAACACGTCGGGAAAATGAATCGGTCCCTTAGTAAATGACCCCCATTTATGGTTGCCCCAATTAAAATAATCAGCAGTTACCTCACGATTAGCATGTACTTAGGGCCGTTCACACGTTGCAGTTAACTGCATCGCAATCAGCTTTGGTTTTTAGGTGCAGTTTGGTCAATTGAACAGGTGAAAGACAGAACTGAATGATGTAATTTGATTTTGAAGGGAAACCTGTCCTCAATGTATTCACTCGTTCAGTTCATGTCTTTCCCCTGTTCAATTGACAAAACTGCAGCTAAAACCACCTCAAAGCTGATTGCGATGCAAGTTTTTAACTGCAACGTGTGAACGCACCCTACTGGGACAACCATTTATTGCAGAATACAATGTTAGACTGGTCACAATATGGTCACATTAAATGTTAAGCTGAAGAAGTGGTTCAGTATCCTATCATTCTATTACAAAAATACAACTCATTTTACACTCTCCTCGCTTTGGACAGTCTGCGCGTGCTAAAGTGAAGAGGTCCACCACGGCATCACTGCGCAAGCCCATAGGTACCCTAAGTGGATCCAATGAGTTCTAGCTAATTGTACACTTTGCTCCACCCAAGAAAGACCTCATATGTGAGGGCAATACATAGGACATTTATTTGGTTTGATGTCCCAAATACTCCTGACATGTTCCCTTTATGATCCATATTATGGCCAATACCTGACCCCAATGATCTTCTAACCACTGCTGAACCACTACAGGGCTCTATGGTGGTCTAATTTGGTTTAGTAAAATACGTGACCTGGTAATCATAACCTACCACTGCGGAGGGAAAGCTGTGAGCCGGATCCCTAAATAGGGCACTACATTACAATCATCCCATCTACTAGCAATGTGATATAAAGGTTGAATACAAATCTGCTGTGGGTCAATACCAACAATGAATATAACAAGAACGTCGTATAGTAGCGTGCTGGTGGGCTAAATATATGCATTGAATATCGTAGCATATCACGTCCATACCCTCCTCGTGTGTGAGGTATGATCAATATGAGACAGTAAGTCTCCTCCATCATACTAGTCATATGGTGCTGTCTGAATGAGCTCACCATGCAATATAGATGGGGGTTAATAACAGTGATCCACCATTTAGAGCAAGTAAGACAATACATCCAGGCTAAAATAAATGAACTGTTCATTGTTTCAATACAGGCATCCCGTATGACGTCAAGACGGTTCTGTAGGTTGTTTTTAATTTGAATTTGTTGTGTCGGACGTATTTTTACTGTAACCCCGCAGAATTTTTTTGGTCCTGTACATTGGATTTAAAAATGTTGGATTGTCGTAGAACCAGGATTAATAATACATCTTATGTTTTCAGACGCCTGTGATAACTGTTAACTGATTTATTGTAGCCTAAGGTTGAAGTACAGGTAAATACACATCCAGGGTCCGTTTACTAAGGGTCGTCGGTAAATCAGGGGGGGTCTTAGTAGGGCCGTCTGTATATTAGCACCTGCAGGTTTCCTGATAAATTATTCACGGAAATCCACCATTCGAATCCGTCAATAATATTTACAAAATTCCAGAGCGAGGTCCGGTCTCCTGATAATCTTGGAATCAGTGGGGTCCATAGGTATTCGGTTCTGAAATAGATGGAAACCCCCTTAAAAAATCTCTCAATATATTGTATTCATACATTTTGATGAATTAACTGCACATTGATACACATCTCTCTGCATAGCTGGCTGTGTCTGGGTACAGGGGTGTATGAGTGATGACATAGCAGAGTGCAGTGTGTATTGTGTGCCTGTAATGAGCTCAGCTTGCAGTTAATGACTCTCTATCTACTCACTACATTGTTGTGCTGCTGCATTTGGGGGGTTGCAGCCCTGACTGTGCAGTGAGACACGTGATTTCACTCCAGCTGCTGCCATCCACTCACAGGAGAAGGAACAAAGAAGTGATGTCCCTTTAAATCACGAGTCCTTGTGTTGCTGCAGGAAGGGACATGCCTGTTCCAGAAGCTCACATCACAGAGGAGCTGCTAGTAGTGCCAGGGCTGGCTGTGCCCACCAGATGCCAGGGGATGATGTGAATGCTGGGGCCAGCTCTGCAGAACTTCTCAGGAGCAAGGGAAGATGAGCACGTAGGTGCTGCAGGGTCTGGGAGCTGGGTTGGATGAAATGAGCTGCTGGAAGCAAGTACAGAGGGTGTATCGGGACTGAGTGTGGCATTGTACCAAGCTGGGGAAGCGCTTATGTCTGAGAGATATTTTAGGCATTATATGCATAGAGGATGGAGAAACCAGAAGAAACATATGTGATACAATTTGTTACACTTTGCTTTCCGGTCAACAGTCAAATGATTATCATTTCTTTATCAATGTCTACAATGGATGAATTTTCTCATCTTCTGAGTACATTTAGAATGTCGCCTTTGCGGGTCAGTGATATTCATGTCATTAGTTATTCTACAGTTACTGATATTAAAAAACTGATCCAGTTTTAGCAACAAGGAGGAGGCTATTGTGTTACACTTTACAGACTGAACTTGGTATGAGCACCAGCTTGGATGGGTAAGGAGTGAGTTTAGGGATGCAATCAGATATAGCATAGCAGACTTGGACTTTTGAAGATCATGGACAATCTAGGATTACATAGGAATTCAGGCAAACAAAACCTGATCACTGGGTGCACACTTCAGCTCTCGCTATACCTTCATATACAGTATAACTGTGAGGTCTCAGTGGACTGGTTACAAAGTGGAGTTTGGTCCAAACTGATTGCATTGTAGTTTAAGGACTGAGGATTTTTGGATCCATTCATAAGTATGCATTGTTTTATGTTTTAGATGGAAACAATAAAGATAGAAGATTAGATACACATATAGGCATAGATAGCATAGATACATAGATAGATAGAGATGGGGTTAATATAGGTACATTAGATCGAAAGCAGATTAGATACATATATAGGTGGATATATATCTAATAGTAGATAGATAGATAGATAGAAGATGGGGTTTAATATGGTAAAGATGATAGATGGATAGATATGATAGATGATAGAATTTTATTCAAACAGCCATAAGAGAATATGTAAGTAGAAATATGAGACAGTAGATATGGGAAAGGTTGATGATGAATGATAAGAATTAATAGAATATATATATTAACCTACATTATTGATATAATTTTATTTTGACACCCACCTTAAATAAGAAAGAACTTGCAAACTATTTTCTCAGGTGACCTCCACATTTTGTCCATTAAAGATAAACTTTGGAACATTGTGTCCTCTTCTGGCAGGAGGATCCATTATACTTGATATTCTCCGCAGATCCTCACAGCTCGGCCTCATTTATCCAGCCGCACATGTGGATGAATTCTTATGACACAGGTGCACTATCACAAGATAAAACCATTAATCCCAATTTCTGTAGTAATATCTCGCCTGATGGAGCGGCGTGTGGTCCAGCAGGGGGCGTCATGGCCAGCGTTGCGCTAGGACTTGTGCGGAACGTTTTATGTCCTGGGACAGACACCTCTCTCTGTGAGTGTTGTCCCTGAGATTTGGGAGTGGGTCATAGTAACAGGATGTGGCCTACAGATTCCATTTCTTCCTTCCTGCCATTGCTAAAAGTCTCTTGAGTTTTTAAACCTGTAGCTGCTGACGGTGTCTAAGTAGCCGCCTATTGTTATTACATCTTCTCAGAAGATTGGAGCTAATTCTAGAATCCTTAAATCACAAATCCCGCAGATAAAATCCAACCGGCAGATGGTGCAGGATCAGAATAATCCCAGCATCCTGATAGGACCCTATTATCCTCATCAAATTGGTCCCTTTCTCCCAGAAATCTTAAATTCAGTTCCCTAGACAATAAATGGGCATTAAACCCTTCCATGATCACTAAGAGAACATTTCAATGAAATACTCTCTTCTGTAAAGAGCCATTCTTCTTATTATATCTGTACCTGGGAAAGCTGGACATTAAAACTCCTTGGAGTAGATTTTACTCCCTGCATTGGAAATCTGCTGATCTGAAACATAACATGACGCCCCTTGGGCCCCAAAACAAATAATGTAAACATCCCCCATCCCATGCCAATTAAAATCAATGGCTCCTTATATGGTAGAGTAACCATATGGTCCCCAGGGCACGGGTGGTGACTTGATGCCATCTGCTCCCCTATAATGAGGCATTAGAAAAAATTCTGATAACTTATTATTAAATTACACAATTAATTAGGTTTTGTGGTATGAAGCCTGAAGACAGGCCTCGTTGTCACAGCAACCAATGACACCTGGCTTTCATTTCTTCCACCCTACTCTGGAAATCTGAAACTGCCTTGTGATTGGTTGCGATGACTCAACAAGGATCTGATTTATAAATGTGGTCCTAAATACTTTATTCCACCTCTGCATCCGCGATATAGGAACATTAGGACCAAAATTAGATAAATTATTTAAATCACACAATTCATTAGGCTTTGTTTATCATAGACTAGCCAACCACAGCAACCAATGACAGCTTGGCTTTAATTCTTGACACCTCTGAAAAATGAAACCTGTGCTGTGATGGTTGCTAGGGACAACCATCCTGATATGATGTATGAGGGCCTAAATACTTGACTTTTTTTTCACTAAGTTGGATAAAAACCAAACTGACCTGTAAATATCTTGTACCAAAGACCGGCTGATATTTGGATGATATATCCAAGTCTATATGGTAGTTTACAGTCTCAATATGGATCTGTAGTACCCCTGTCGTGCTGCTATACCAAGGGCCTTCCTAGACATTGTTGTGTTATGGGCAGGATGTAGTTACATGGCAGGTTCAGAAACACTAGTGACATATTCACTAGTAAAGCTAGGAGCATAGTCCAGATCACCCATATTACGTTGGGGTTTTGTCTTCACACCTACTGGTCCTGGTACCAATCCCTCCCCCTCCTTCATGTAAACACAACGTCCCAGGATTTCCATTGTGTCCAGCTATGTACTTACTATTTCCCATTTCCTCTCTGCTGCCATCAACCTGGACGCATTTTAAGGGATTCTATTAAAGTCCTCGATACTGATGTCATATTATTATCTTTCTATTATATTGATGATCACACAGTGTCAGGGAGTAATAATCAGTCCCGGTACAAGTTCTCACTGATTTCCATGTAATGATGGAAAACAGTCACAAAAGTTTATTATAGCAGAAGTGACCTTCAGTGACTGATTATTATTGTCCTACATAACTTCCTGCCACCAATCAGCTTAAACCGCCATGCGGTTTCACTAGGAAACTAGATCAAGTTCCCAAGGGTACAGGAAGGAAGCATTTCCCTTAGAGGCCGATGGCTACAATTCCTCATATAGTTCTGTTTGATAACAGATTAGGGCCCATAGAATGATAAATCACAATTCCTTTTATTTCCTGACATTAAAATATGCACTAAAACCTCTAGGACACAGAGAAATAATAGGTTTCAGAGGATCAATCATCACTAATTGTCAGATACAAAAGGAGGATTTGATTTTGTTTGTTCCAGAATACCATTTTTCATATATTTCATATCATTCAGGTAGAATTTCCTTAATTTTACATATTCAAATGCAATTTCCGAAAAACATAGGAATTTATTTGGTAAATATGATCTTTTATTAATAACAGTCTCAGAGTAATCACCTGTTCACAGTACATATAGTAGCCAAGAACCATGAAACCAAAAACGTAGACCTCTGGGTTGGGTCTGATTGGGGTAACTCGATAGGAAACAGGTTTGACCCTACAGTTTGTCTGAGGAGGATGTTGCTTTGGTTCAGATGCCAACGACACACATAATCAATGCTGTACGTCACCACCTCACCATGTAGTGTCATGCATTAGGGGAACACCTCATAGCTTTTTGGGGTCCTTTAGGAGATGGTACTTAGCCATAGCTGGTCCCATTCCCTACTAGTGGAGACAACATATAACTTCACAAACTCCAGGGAAACATCCATTTAGCAATAAGCGATTTGTTGGTCGACCATGGGGCTAGATTGCCCCCCTTATATCATTACTATTTATTTCCATTTCTTTCATGGCAGACAGATAACATTATCCCCTCCACTTGTGTGACCGTAATGTGTCCGTCCATCTTCGGAGACGTCCTGCGTGTAATTACCGGATCACGTGGCCCGGCTGGCGATATTACACCGTAATGTGTTAAATATGGCAGCGGTGAGGAAGAGCGCTGCTCCGTGTTATGCCTGTCTGAGGGCGACCATCAATGAGATTTACTTCCCAAAACTGCCACCCGCCACCTCCGCTCATTACATTATATGGATTTCCCACCAATCGGATGGAACACGTTTGTTTCTAATATCCCACAGCTGATGGTTTGTTACAATTATATCCAATTGTCAGTAAACATGAAACAACAATGGTTTGTTTGTTACAATGTATCAATATGGAATCTAGCACTAAGCCTGGATAACATTGTAACAAACCCCCAGTTGTGAGAACTATCGGGTCAGGATGGGTTGTCAGTCCTGGCATATAAAGCAGGACTCATATCATTTAGATTGTCAGCTCTTCTGCTCTCTCCTGCAGTCATTCCATGCGACACCGCAGACTATGTTGGTGCTATATGTATAAAGGGTTTGATGAGTTTCGTTGCTTGTTTCTGACACCTTGTCCCTCTATGTGCAGCGCCTACACAGAGCCGTACAAAGTCTGTCCCATCCCCATGAACAACATGGAAGACATGACGTCTGACGAGGATCAGAAGAGCTCTGAAGACGAGGAGTCCAGCTCCGGAGGAAATGGCGCGGTGCAGAAGGTAATGAGAACCCCGCAGCCATACATCCTGTCATCTATGTCCTCAATTGTGCAATCTATTATTCTCTGTTATCAGCCATTACATCCTGGGGAGAGGAGACTGTACAGGGGGGGATACAATCTATTATTCTCTGTTATCAGCCATTACACCCCGGGGAGAGGAGACTGTACAGGGAGATACAATCTATTACTCTCTGTTATCAGCCATTACATCCCGGGGAGAGGAGACTGTACAGGGGGGATACAATCTATTACTCTCTGTTATCAGCCATTTCATCCCATTGCTCTGTTATATCGCTGCTGAGGCTCAGTGTGTGACCTCTGTACCCCCCATAGCACCGGCTGTGCCCTCACCCACCTACTATGCAGATGTCCGTATCCCTCCAGCAGATGTGCCCCTCACCCCCTTCCTCCAGCTGCACGTGTCGTCTCCTTCTTGCATCTGAAAGAGCAAGAAAACAGAGGGTCTCTTTGACGGCGCGCTCTCTTATCACACTGCGCCTTTATCCTCGCCGGCCCCATGGGAGGCCGTGTATTTTATGTGTGTACCCGTATGTATCTAGCATGTGTATGGTTGTGTATATGTATGCTGGCCTGTGTGTGTATGGATACACTGTAGACTCTGTTTATAAATATAGTGGATACTTCTGTATCTATTTATAAATATGAGTATATAAATGTATATACATTGTTTACAAGTGTGAACAAGAACTATCATACCACTATCCTGTAATGCCCCCTGTGGTGGTGCCCCCACTGTATAATGCCTGAAACCTCCCACTCTTATAATACCCCCCTTTCTTTAGCTCACTATACTGCCCTCCCTGGACCTACCACCCACCACAGGACAGACCCCAAAATCCGAGACCATTCTACTAAATCTAAGGATGGATGGATGGTTTAGAATTGTCTCTACCTTATATAGGAGGAACTACAGTATATAGATTATACAGCTTCACAATGCTACACATCTAAGCAGCGATGCTTCTCAGGACACCAGGAAAGCTGGGTAATACTGGAAATGTTTCTATTTTCTATTTGTTGCATCTTTTCCTGTTGTGTCTTTGCTCAGTGCCATTTCGTGAGGTCTAGAGGGGGAGATTGTGCGTCTGGCGGGGTCCCGGTATGAATAATAGATGCAGAGCGTCACATGGTCTGCTTATAGGGAGCGGTGACCCATCCTTCAGCGCCTGTCAGCATCTTATTACATTATTGCTCCGCAGTCAGCACTCTCAGGACTCTTCACAGGAGCCGTTACCCTCCAGGTTAATGCACAATGTGTCTTCTAGTGCCGGGGAAGTGACAGGCAGCCAAGAGACTCAATAGGTGGGATGCCACAAAGATTCAGACACATTCATATGTCATACAAGTTAAGGGAACCTGTCAGCAGGTGTGAGCATACAGACTGCAGCCAGTGATATGTATTCAGAATTCCATCCTTTAATAGTGTCCAGCCAGGCGCGGATCTTTCACAAGTAGAACCAAATCCAATGGTCCAGCCGAGCTGAAGACACTTGTGATCCATATTCCACAGGGGCTTTTAGGAACTTGGTCTCAAACACATCAACTGTTCTTACTCATAATCCGTTTGAAATGTGTTGGACAAGATCTTGAACGTCCCTGTGGAATATGGAACCATTTGTGATAATAAAGTGTCTGAGCTCGGCTGGGCCATTGGATCTTTTTCTATGTACAGGCGGTCCCCTACTTAAGAACATCCGACTTACAGACGACCCCTAGTTACAAACGGACCTCTGGATTTTGGTAATTTACTGTACTTTAGCCTTAGGCTACAATGATCAGCTGTAAGGCTATATTCACACTGCCATTGCCCGCCCGTACCGTAACGTAGCGGGCAACGGCAGTGTACGGGGAGAGGAGGAGGAGGTGAGCGCAGCTCACCCCCGCCCCTCTCCATAGGAAGTAATGGCGCACGGCGCCGTATTACGGGAAAAGATAGGACGGTGTGCGGCACCGTACCGCTCCCGTAGGGTGCCGTGCGCCCATTGCTGCCTATGGGGGACGTATATCGGCCGTATATAGGTCGGCCGTATATACGTCCCCCATACGTTAGTGTGAATGTAGCCTAACAGTTACCACAGGTGTCTGTAATGAAGCTTTATTGTGAATCCTGGTTCTTATGACAACCCAACATCTTTAAAATCCAATTGTCACAAAGACCGAAAAACTTCTGGCTGAGGTTACAATTATAAAATATACATTTTTGACTTGCATACAAATTCAACTTAAGAACAAACCTACAGAACCAATCTTGTACGTAACCCGGGGACAGCCTGTTTTGTCCCTGTAGAGATGTGTAATCAGACCTTTGTGTATGTTGTTAGTAGCTGCAGGACTGTGAAATATGGATTTATATTCCAGGATTGTAGTGCACTGGGTGGGGGGATGGTGGTGTCCTCACACTGCTTTTCTATTAGCTCTCTGCATTGATCTGTTATATCACAGTCCTGCTGCTACTACCAACATACATGAAGGTATACTTGCACATCTCTCCAGGGAGAATATCTAACACTGGCTGTAGAGAGCACAGAGCAAAGCAGTAGGAGGACCTGACTCTTGTGCACTTGGAGAAGTTACAATCCTGGAATATATATCCATATATCACAGTCCTGCTGCTCCTTACACCATACACAAAGGTCTGATTACACATCTCTCCAGGGACAATACATAGCACTGGCTGCAGAGAGCACAGAGCACAGCAGTGTGAGGTCTGATTACACATCTCTCCAGGGACAATACATAACACTGGCTGCAGAGAGCACAGAGCACAGCAGTGTGAGATCTGATTACACATCTCTCCAGGGACAATACATAGCACTGGCTGCAGTCTGTCTGGTCGCACCTGCTGACACGACCAGTATAGAAGATGCTTTGTTGTGGTATCTGCCAGCAATGAAAGGGTGGGGCGCTGTTCTATTTTTAATAAAACGTTATCCCCCCCTCCTGCTCCCGGTGTGAGGCTGATAAACAGAAATATCCTTCCCTTCGCTCATACATCATACAGCGCCCCCCGGCTGCGGCCCCTCCGCGGTTGTAAATAGCGCCGTCACACGCAGACAATGGGCGGAATGTAATGAAATGTTTTTATCACCCTTTTAGGGCGTGAATTCCTCTGCGGCTGTTTGTAAATATAAGGGAAAGGGCAGAAAATAGCTGCAACGCGGCACCGGCGTAACTATCCCACCCCTATATAGTACAGACGTAGCAGTGCTGAAAGGGCAAGAGGTAGCAGAGCCGAAGCGTTTTACAGATTACCACTAATTCATACGTTTAGTAAGATAACAGCCTGGCGCAGCAGAGCTGGATTTGTCGCAGAGTAGTATACAGTACTCTTATAGTGCTACATTATCCTGACACTGCAGAGCTGGGTATGTCGCAGAGTAGTATACAGTACTCTTATAGTGCTACATTATCCTGACACTGCAGAGCTGGGTATGTCCAGATAGTATACGTCTCTTATATGTGGGCTACATTACTCTGCACTGCAGAGCTGGGTATAGTCGCAGAGTAGTATACGTACTCTCTTATAGTGCTACATTATCCATGACACTGCAGAGCTGGGTATGTCGCAGAGATAGTTTCGCAGTACTCTGTATAGTGCTACATAACTGCACGTGCAGAGTGGGTATGTCGCGAGTAGTATACAGTTACTTTATAGTGCGACATTATCCTGACACGGCAGGCTGGGTATGTCGCGAGTAGTATTACAGTACTCTTATTAGTGCTACTTATCCTGACACTGCGAGCTGGTAAGTGGTGCGCCTCAGAGTAGTATTAGTACTCTTAGTAGTGCTACTTATCCTGGACAACTGCAGCAGAGCTGGGTATGTCGCAGAGTAGATACAGTACTCTTATTGTGCTACATATCCGTACATTGCCAGAGCTGGTATTTCGAGAGTAGTATACAGACTCTTATGTGCTAATCAATTATCCTGACACTGCAGAGATGGTTGTCGCAGCATAGTATACAGTACTCTTATTAGTGCTACATTATCCTGACATGCAGTAGCTGGTATAATGTCGCAGAGTGTATAGCAGCTACTCTTAATATGTACCATTATCTGACATCAGAGCTGGGTATGTCGCAGAGTATATACACAGTACTTTCTATACTGTGCTGACATATCTGACACGCAGAGCTGGGTATGTCGCGAGTAGTTACAGTAACTCGTCTAGTGTAATTACTCCTGACACTGCCAGAGCTGGGTAGTTGTCGCAGACGTAGTTTATACTAGTACTTTATAGTGTAACAATTATCTTGACACTGCAGAGCTCGGTAATGTCGCATCGCAGTAGTTACAGTTACTCGATAGTGCTCACTTATCATCGGACCTGCAGGAGATGGTATGGTCGCAGAGTCGTATAACAGTACTCTATAGTGCTACATATCCTGACCTGCAGAGCTCGGTATGTCGCAGATAGTATACAGTACTTTGATTGTGTACTTATCCTGACACACTGCGAGCTGGGTATGTCGCAGAGTAGTTATAACGTACTCTATAGTGCGCTACATTATCCTGACCCTAGGCCAAGCATGGAGTAGTCAGCGAGTTATATACAGTACTCTTATAGTGCTACATTAATCTGCACTGCAGCGGGTATGTCCGCGTAGAGATAGTATACAGACTCTTATATTGACTAACATTATCCTGACACAATGAGACTGGTATGTCCGCACAGTAGGTAGTTACAGTACTCTTATAGTGCTACATTATCTGACACTGCAAGAGCTGGGTAAGTCGCCGAGTAAGTTTTACAGTACTCTTTAGTGCTAACATTATCCGGACACTGCAGAGCTGGTAGGTCGCAGAGTAGTTTACAGTACTCTTATAGTGCTACATTATCCTGACACTGCAGAGCTGGGTATGTCGCAGAGTAGTATACAGTACTCTTATAGTGCTACATTATCCTGACACTGCAGAGCTGGGTATGTCGCAGAGTAGTATACAGTACTCTTATAGTGCTACATTATCCTGACACTGCAGAGCTGGGTATGTCGCAGAGTAGTTTACAGTACTCTTATAGTGCTACATTATCCTGACACTGCAGAGCTGGGTATGTCGCAGAGTAGTATACAGTACTCTTATAGTGCTACATTGGCCTGACACTG